>VYZW01003819.1:0-28848 GCA_013401315.1 Balaeniceps rex
GGCATAGTGCTGTGGTTTGGATTTAGTATGAGAATAATGAAGATAACACACTGGTGTTTTAGTTGTTGCTAGGTAGTGCTTACCCTAGTCAAGGACTTTTTCAGCTTCCCATGCTTTGCCAGGTGCACAAGAAGCTTGGAGGGGGCACAGCCAAGACAGCTGACCCAAACTGACCAAAGGGGTATTCCATACCATATGACATCATGCTCGGTATATAGACTGGGGGGAGTTGGCTGGAGGGCAGCGATCGCTGCTCGGGAACTGGCTGGACATCAGTTGGCGGGTGGTGAGCAGTTGCATCACTTGGTTTTTTTTTTCCCTGGGTTTTGTTTCTCTGTCTCGCTGTTCTCCTTTTCATAACAATTTTTATTATTATTATTATTATTATTAATAATAATTTTATTTCAATTATTAAACTGTTCTTATCTCAATCCACGAGTTTTCTTACTCTTGCCCTTCCAATTCTCTCCCCCATCCCACTGCAGGGCAGGAGGGTGAGTGAGCGGCTGTGTGGTGCTTGGTTGCCAACAGGGGCTAAACCACGACAGTAAGTTATATTGTAACAAACTTAAATAATAATGCACTTAAAGCAGGCAATCAGCACTGACCTCAACTGCATAATTTAGCCGAACAGAATTCCCAGACGGCAGAATAGTATTTTCATGATCATGTTGTTGTAACGCTTATATATTTTACTAGATAATTTCAAACAGAAATTAAATAGACAGATGGCAAGGAGAGGAAACCATCTAAACAACTATAAATGTACATGTAAACCAAAGGGGATTACTAAAAGAGAAAGAGCTGAAAAGTACAATTAGCCACTTAATTATGTTAAATTCTATAGTTATCTAAGTACTTTCCACTAGGAACACAGTGCATCGTCCTATTCATAACTCATGACATTTGACCAGGAAATCCAGCCTGGGTTGCCATCGGAGAGACCAGGCCAGGCCCCTGAAGAATGGCGGGTGGAGCCAGGGGGGCTCAGAGGAGCTGGAGGCTCCTGGGTCAGGGCTCAGCCTGCAGGAGGGTGGAGGCCTCCTGAGAAGCAGAGGCAATAGAGCTGCTGGTGCCAGGAGAAACGAAAGAGGGTCTGAAAAGATGTGCCACAAGGTTAGCAGTGGGTGAGTGCAGATGCACATCAATGAGGTGGGAAAGAAGGAAGAGCCTTGCAGCAGGAGAAATTTTAAAATTATTCAGTTCACTGAGCTGAAAGAGTGGATGTGAAAGTACCTACCCATTATAAACAACTTTCTTAAATTCATGTTGCCATCAACAGTCTGCTCCCTACTCACCTGAGGCCTTAAGCATATGCTTGATTTTAAGTCTGTGCTTAGTTCAGTTAAGTGTACCTGTAAAGTTAAACGCATTATTGAAGGCTTCCTAAACTGGGGATCAAGAGTCTACCGAATCGAGAAGGACAAAAGACAATACCAAATTTATTGAGCGTCATCTGTTTTACAGTAGTATAACATAGCAATAGCCAAGCAGATTTTTCGGCGTTGTTCCTGGGCTTGGGAATGCCTGGTCTCTGCACTGTGGCAAGGAGCGCAAGCGGGAAGCGCTGAGGGCCAAGGGCCACAAAGGCTGGTAGAAGCGAAGATGGTGGAAAGGAGAGATTCACTGCCAAAAAGGCAGCTCATCTCTTTCTTGGCATCAAAGCCTGAAAGATGCTACAGCAATCATTGTCGTGGTATAGCTTATCCATAGTAAACATACATATTTAACAATGCCTGGGTTTGTAAGGTACCAGAAGGCCGGCCAAAGATTGTACTGGGATGGTAGTATCTGAACAGGGCTGCTGGGGCTGTCGCTGCCTTCCTTCCCTTCCCTTTCCCTTCTGTTAGCCCAGGCTAAGGCTTTAATATCTGTGAACAGAGTTGTAATCAGCAGATGAGGCATTGGACACTGAGACAAATTTGGGCAGAAACATGCCTGTGCCATGCAGCAGTGAAGAGCCACAGTGCTTCACTACTGCGGCAGCTGAGGAAGGCTCCTTTGAGTACGGGCAGACTCACTCCACTTGCACTAGCCACAGTTGTCTGAGGCCAGCTCTGGCTTGAAAGGAATGGACTCTATCCCCTGTCCCCCATCCGCTTCTCTTACCAATCTTACTGTGTCATCTCCTGAATCTGTAAGTGACAGGTTCCTCTATGAGCAGTTCAAAATTACAACACAACCCGATGAAGCTCAGAGGACCTGTGCCAGATCCCAATTATTATGCTCCTTTTAGTGACCGCAAAAGTAAATAAATCCAGTGTAAACAAAACCCAAGATTGTGGAAGAGAACCAGCTAATATCTCACTACAAAATAAGATTGAGAATGGGGATGTTTTGTGTTTTTACTTCATGTGTTAATGAGGTAAGATACAGAAAAAATGCAGAAAGCAGAAAGTGTTTATTAGCTGACTTGCACTTTTATGCAAGAAAGCATAAAATGTTTATACTATGAATCAGAATGAACATGATGTAATGGAGGTTTTTTAGAAGATAACGAGTGATATATTTTGAAAGATTAAAAGAGTGCTGTGCCTGATCTGCTGTGCAGTGTCAGCCAGGCACAGCGCACCATTCATGACACAGTTCTGCAGCAGAAAGCCGGGGAAAGACTCCAGTCCAGCTTGCAGACAAATCTGCACCAGGTTTGAAAAATCGCTCGGACCTGCCAAAGTGAAACCTTAACAAGCACAACTGCCTTTTGAATCAAAGTCTGTAGGTTTGCAGTGAACAGGCTGATGAGGGGCACAGGCAAAGATGGCTTGTAGGGGACTGGGTGCCTTGGGTATTACCTTAGTTTCAGAGATGAGGAGAAAGCAGTGAGGATCAGCACCAGCCCTTTGGACAACAGACAACTCAGCAGAGGATGTCCTATCAAGATGAATATGGCTCATTCAAGAATTAACTCTCTTCTCATCTTCTACCTCAGTTTTTTGCTGCTCATCCATTTAAAAAGTAAGATTTGCTCTTTTTCTTATTGTTCTGACATGGCCTCTGGGTAGATGGCTAGACGTGCACTTCTAGCAGGAAGCTTGTGTTGTCAGAAGGCTTTAAAAATTTGATGGAGATGCCAAAAAGATTTGGTGCATGAAACTAAGTTGTAAGAACTCATTGAATGATAGCTTTCCTGATTGTCATGCTTAATTTTTTTTTTTTAAATGAAGAATGAAAGCATTTTTAATACCTTGCTTCACATATTGAAAGTACAGCAATAAAAATTTCTGTTGAAACTGTACCTATACTTTAAAGTCTGCACTTTGATACCCTTCACCTAGTAAATTTAAACCTATCTGATTAAAATCTAGACTAATTTATCCTTTGCTAAAGCTGTTCATGTTATGTATTTTAGTAGCACCCATTGCTTTTTTTATATAAGCTTTTCTAATTACAGCCTCTAGAGAAATCAGTTATTAAACAACTGTGATATATTTGGTGTTCTAAATATCTCCATTATGAGGGAGTATAAAGTTCAACTAATTTTATAGAGAAAATATTCTCGGCAAACTTCCACATAAACAGAAGTATGCAAGATATTGGAAGTCACAATGGGTTTCCTTGATAATTTTGTCAGATGTTTGGGAGTAGATACAAGCCAAGGAGCCTAAATGGTCTCAGCTGGTGGGGCTGATATATGTTTATGAAAAGCAGTAGCTCTTGAACATGTTTAAAATGAAGACAGGCAGGACGTGTGTCTGTCTGAGGAGCCTGTTTGTGTCTGTTGAATGTGAATCACAATAAGACAAAGCTTTGAGCAGCTGCCATTAAACAAGAAGACTTGGCATTAACGTACAGTGTTGTGTAATCTGGGTCACCTTCTGTTGCTGCATCACTCAAATTGTTACTTGGACAGTTTACAGCCCAACATAAATTAAAGACTGAAAAGCAAACAGATGCAGTTGGATCAACCAGCACTGAAACAAACACAAACACGTTAAGGTATAGGAAAAAAATACAGAATGTCATGGAAACATCATTTTATCCTAGTAGTTTTCTTCCTTGGGGATGTACTGATGTGAATCAGGGAAGCCAAAATGTTCTTTGTAAATTAACTCACAACAGGACATATCCTGAAAAAAAAAAAGAGAATGGATCTTCCACTTTCAAATAGGAATTTTTAAAGTCTGTGTACTGTAGGATGAACAACCAGAAAGTCTGAGACAGAGTCTCCTATCTAATTAAAAGAAAGTAATAGGAATGGTGTTAGTTAAGAAAATTTCATGAGGCAGGCAAATTAGAACAAAATATAAAAGCTTTGGGAAAGGGAATAAAAAGTTAAGTGCTTATAAAATTTAAAAGGTCACATAAAAACCATCATGCACAAAGAAAGCATTGCTAGAATGTAAACAAGAAAAAAGCCCCCCAAGAATCAGTTAAAAAAGAAGATAAACACAAATTTTGGCTTTGACCTTGGTTGAGCTCTGCTCAGTTCAGGATGCCAAAGGAGGGAAAAATAGTTGTATGTCATTTTGTGCATTTCCTTAGCACAGTTGGCTGGGATGTCATTTCAGATGTGGCATGAGTTTTCTCTGGGTTATGACCATATGGCCAGTCTCAAACAAGAGACTTTTCAGTCTTGGAGGACTCTACTCCTCAGGTAGATTTGTGGCTGTTGCAAACTGATGTGATAACAAATTGATTACCAGGATGGAGCAGCTACAGCAGGAGCCAGAATCAGGCTCAGGACCTTATCTACTGATGCAGTGTATTTAATCATCTTGATAGGTATTTTCTTTCAAGAAAGTTTGTACGCCATTTGAAACTGCTAACAATTTCTTTTAATAAAATCATAACTGTGAACAGCTAAAACAGAAATAGAAGCAGAAGAATTGAGTGCAATTACTTCCTTACTTAAAAATTAAAGCTGAGAAAGACCAAGATAGAAAAGCTGAGGATAAAACAGAACAGAGATGGTTCCTGATATTTATAAGAGTTATATCAACCATTATATTTTTAAAATCAATTTACTGGACTTGTCTTACCCCAAAGGATTCTAATCTTAGGTCCTGCTTAAAGTATTCCTTACAATTATTTATTCCAAACAACTTGGGAAATAAATAGTATTTAGAAGCCAAGCCTTCCTAAAAACATACCTACCTGCATATAACTTTTTTCAGCTCATCCATTTTCCTGAGGTGAACAGCGGTATGCATAGATTGAGAACTGCCCCATTCAGATAGAAGGTTTTTTAGTAACAGTGGTAATGAAATTAAAGCATTTTTCGGGAATGTTGTTACATGAAAACAAAATATTCTAATACAGCATAAAATTAATATGTTGAACTAGAAAGAAATATAAGAAAAGCTGTTCAACCTTATTAAACTAATCATGTGCCTTCTTATGTGCAAAATAGCTCATGTGTACTTTGGAATATATTATGAGATACTATTCTTTAATTCCCATACAACACTAAGTGTTGAATAGATGCTAAAATTTAATAAAAGTCCTCTGGCTGTACATAAAACTTCTATAAAGCTGAAGACTGAGGTATTAAAGAATGTAGTCCTGTCACTTGTGGTTCCTTTTGAACCCCCAGGATAAGTTAAAATGGTATTTTATATTTATTATCACTCATAACCACACTTAATATCAAACTGTACAGCGAGAGGGATTTCAACTTGTAAATCACAGCCTTCCTACAAACAATACCAAATTTTTTATTATTATTATTCCAATTGTATAAAATGCTTTTGGAAAGACCATTTGTAATTAATTTAGTCTACTGAAGCCCCAAATGATACATGATGCTGTCAGGTGCAACACCTGTACAAATACGAATATGGGTGCTCCAAAATAGAATCATAGAATCATTAAGGTTGGAAAAGACCTCTAAGATCATCTAGTCCAACTGTCAACTCAACACCATGCCTACTAAATACATGCGTTTGATAAAAAAAAGAACAGGTGTAGTTCCATCATTGCAAAGTTACATTTCCAAAAAGATAGTGGGCTTAGTGCTCTCTCGGCACAGAAAAAAGGAGCCTGTTGGAGAGCCCTTGATGCCTCTTTGTTTGTACACTGGCCTGCCTTGGGGCAAGAGCATCCACCAGGTTGCTCCGATGTTTGCGCTGTCATATCCCTGAGGTGAAGGGATGCTGCTGGTGAAGGTGTGGAGACTGTACACCCACCAGGGGCAGGATTTCTCTGCTGGCAGGCAATGTTTATCCTAATTCACGTTCTGTCTTCTTGACCTCACCACAGAGATCATCACCACAACTATGTTGCAACACAGCAAGCCTGTGGAAAGAGGTGGACAAATTGTTAGAATCTAGCCCCAAATTCATGTGTTACATGTCTCTCGGGGTGCTGCAAAACATATATTTCACAGGCTGTTTCCTTCCCACACTGGCTTACTGATGGAGCTATGAATCAGTTAAAAGAAAACTGTACCTTCTTTTCTGAATTATCCTGTGCCTCTTTCTCTGTTGGAAATTTCTGGTTTGCTGACACTGGTAGATTTTATTTTATTGGGGAAAAATTAAATCGATAAAATATACTAATTATCTTTCCATTGGCAGTCATTACGTTATATACCAAAGAGTTTCTCCAACCCATAGGTGCTCAAGTCTTATATATAGTAGTATATATCTTTTTTATAATTCCCTGACATTTTTTTTTCATAATCGCCAAAACACAAAACATGAAGAAGATGTCAGACTACACAGAACCAACTATTTTTGCTTAGGGACTCTATAAACAGAGAAAGTTTGAGGTTTGTCTAAAACTGCAATCATATGAGACCCTACCAGCAAAGTAGTCTTCTCCATTCCCTTAATGTGAAGATAGTGGTACAGATCTGCAAATTCATTTATGCCCTGTGCCCATGGTTATGAGTATTTTATGCAAGCCCTCAATACAAGTTGGTTTTATATAGTGGTTTGTGAACATAATTTGTTTCCACAAATTATACCAAATGAACTACTCACAGAAAATTAATTTGTGGGGCACCCAGAGATGGTCTGCTCTGTATGAGGAGGGACCATGAATCATTATGTACAATAGTTGACAGGAAGTACGTCCCAAATCCAGAAGAACATTGATAACTAATTGCTGCCATATTATTGTCTGACAGGAATTGCCAGCATATAACCCTGGGCAGAGAGTTGCTTAAGAAACAGAGGAAGAGAAATTATGATAAATACAGGTATATTTAGGCATTGATTTTGGAAGTGATCCTGTCTAGGGTCAAGTGCAAATTCAGACTCTTTTATCTTAATCCAACATCCAACAACTCCTTTTTTTTTTTTTTTAAACCAAGCTTTACAATGGATTATCTATCACTAATGCAGAATTATATTCTTTTCCATTTGGCAAAAATTTGGTAAAAAAAATTAATTTCAAAACTATTTTTTTCCATTTTAATGACTTCATGACCTTTCAGCAGAGCTGAAAAAAATTACTGTTTACTTCATAATAGTTCCCCCAAATGTTCATAAAATAAGAATGGAATTTAATTTGGCATTGCTGTTAATGTGAGCAAAATACCTGAGCTTTACTTGCACCCCTTTTCTGCCCCTCTGAGATGTTGGCGCTATGCAATTTTCCCCCATGGACAAGATCTTTTAATTTTCTGCAACTATTCCCATTACTCACACAACTTCTAATTACTGCTTAATTACTGTGTTAGGAATAAAGCTCTACTTATAAAGAGATTTGTGGGTTTGCTCATACTGCTCATCCCTCATGCACACTCAGATGGTGCAAGTAGCTTTCCAGCAAAGTATTGTTAGGATGCACATTTGATGAGTTCATAGCAGATTCGGTACTTCAGCAGATCCTCGTTAGCCTGTTGTGGAGTGTCGTGCATGTCAGAGCTGCAATCAGCAATGTCTAAGCACAAGCACCAGGAGCCCTACAGCTTCCTCTCTGTCCTAGCTGTCATACATTGCATCTGTATCGTATCAAAAATGAAATATCTTTCAGATGTTTGCCATCACCTTATGTGAGTTTAAAGAAACAGCTTCTTGACCCAATTGTAAGGGTATTGGTGTTTTTTTTTTTTTTCTCCTCCTTTTCATTTATATATCTTATTATGGATAACGTCTCCATCTCTGGAATCAAATGAAATCCTAAGAATGTAAAGTAGTAACCCTATAATTTTTAAACAAGGAAGTAACTTCTGCAAGATGTATCCATTTGCATAAAAGTGACATTAAAAACATCCGAGCAACACCTGTATTTGAGCCTTTCAATTCAAATTCTTAGAAGGCATCCTTAAGGTGCTACACCTACCATTCCAATAGGAGAGCAAGACTACCAGGTTACAGACAACCTCTCTGCTGTGTGTTTTGTAAAATGGGAACGGTTGACACTGAGAACCTCTGGAGGTTAAACATTTCTCCATGTCCTGTAGTAGTCACCCAGAAATTACAATGCAAGAAATCAGCATCTTTGAAAATTTAGCCCTCAAATGACATTGATTTTGGCAATACAGAATAAAACACTGAATGATGTATTCACAGTCAAGGAATAGAAAGGGAATTCTGTAGCAGGAACACTAATCAAACTCTATAAGCGGGTGTTGTTTGTGACTAATGACCTATTAGGAAAGAGTCTGATGGGAAAGAAAGGAGGTTGGGCAAAAGGACTGTCCTGGTTTCAGCTGGGAGAGAGTTAATTTTCTTCCTAGTAGCTGGCATAGTGCTGTGTTTTGGATTTAGTGTAAGAAGAATGCTGATAACACACTGATGTTTTAGTTGTTGCCAAGTAGTGCTTAGAATAGTCAAGGACTTTCTTTTTCAGCTTCCCATGCTCTGCCAGGTGCACAAGAAACTGGGAGGGGGCACAGCCAAGATAGTTGATCCAAACTGACCAAAGGGGTATTCCATACCATATGATGTCATGCTCAGTATATAAACTGGGGGGAGTTGGCCGGGGGAGCAATCGCTTCTCAGGGACTGGCTGGGCATTGGTCGGCAGGTGGTGAGCGGTTGCATCACTTGTTTTTTTTCCCTGGGTTTTGTCTCTCTCTCTCTCGTTCTCCTTTTCATTGCAATTTTATTACTATAATTATTATTATTATTATTACTTTATTTCAATTATTAAACTGTTCTTATCTCAACCCACGAGTTTTCTTTTGCCCTTCCGATTCTCTCCCCCATCCCACCAGGGAGGGGGAGGGTGAGCGAGCAGCTGTGTGGTGCTCAGTTGCCGACTGGAGCTAAACCATGACAAGGGCGTTTATCACTCATGCTCAACTAGCTGCACAGACCTTGCACATGGTCTTGAAACACTTATATGTTGTGCAGCATCAGTGATAAGGTACAGGAGAAACTGATGCTGGAATGTTAAAGCATGTCATACAAGCAGGGGACATAAACCTAATGTTTTAATATATACATAAACCTTTCAAAGGTATCTCCACCCAAAGTTTACAACTATATCTAGCTATCCACAGGTTTTTTTTCCCTGTGTTACTTTTGATGAACCTAGGACACCTAGGAAGTCCTGTCCCAATGCAACTCTCTACACATTTTCCTCTCTGAGGAGGAAACTCAGGAAAGAAATAGCACTGTTTAGAGAATGCTCAAATCTCAATGGCCAAATTGAGTACTTCCCTATTGAAAAGCTATATGGAAAGGCAAAAATTTTGCTGTTATGTGTTGACAGGAAAATGACATGTAAGACACAGGAGAGTAATCAATCCTCTATTCAGTACTGGCTATATCCAGTTTTGAGTGCTGCTGTGAGCGAGAGAGAGGCAATTAGGAAAATGCTGAAAAGGGACAGCAAAAATAGGAAGACATTTAGAAAGATGTGCCCTATGAGAAAGGGTCATGGGAAGAGAAGCCTGAGGGAGGACATGATTACAGTCTTACCTACACAAAAGAGAATGGCAATCAAGGAAGATGATGAGATTGGTTGCTCCCTGTGACCTTTGGAAGGGCAGGCTCTGCAAAATAATATATTCCACATGCAGCAGGGAAGATTTGAGTGAACTTTCCCAACTGAAGGATAATTAAATCTCTATATCAGAACTTTTTAATGAACGGGTTAGATAAATATCTGCCAGGGACTGTCTGAACTGCTGTTTCACAGCTGGTATTACACAGATGAAGGGCAGTCAGCACCACCTTGGGGGTGATCTGTGAAGATCTCAGGTGGTGGAGCCCCAGAGAAGCACAGGTCCCTACTTGCCCCGAGGGCTGCGGTGGCACTGAGACTCTGGGGCAGGTCAGGCACAGCTGCTGGGCTGGGCAAGTGAATGGCTCCCTGCCCTTCTGCACCACAACTGGGGATTATCTGCTGTTCAAAACAAAGGCAGCCCTGAACCCACCCCTGTTTGTCGCAATAACAACAAAAATGTTGCTTAAATTTCAGTTAGAAAATAGTTTACTCTCATTCTTTGAGACATCAAATACCCACTCCTAATTTTTTGGTACCCTAGGCTTTAAATAAACACTTCAGCTATTGAAGGCACTCATTACGATGGAGATAGATAGTCCCCCCCATGCCACAAATCATGTAGTTTGATTTCCAGATTTTGGAGTCAAATCACTTATTTTTTTACTTGCAATTTGAGTATACTTGATATATTGGCAGTATGACGCAAGAAAATATCATTCATAAATGGATTGATAGTATAATTTTCATGGTCAAAAAACTTGAAAGGAATGGAAAACATGAATTGCCTGCTGAACCTAAATTTTACAGCCAGCTTCTCACTGCATATGAAAAGGCAATGCAAGACTGGAATCTACTGCACCAAAATAAATATCAGGAAATTCCTAGGAAACTCTTTTAAGTGGCCTTTCTGGACATGCTACAACAACTAATGATTAACAGTGTTCTAGGAGGCTTCATCTAAGGGAAGTTTAACATTTTATTTTTATGGCAATAAAAATCACTTATTTATGAAGCACTAAGATTTAAAAAAAATGTACATATATATATCCTGCCAACTACCAAGCATTAAAAGGATATGTGTTAGTCCATTTTCCTTAACTCCTGATACACAATGCATTCCCTCTAATAAATAAGTTAGAGAAATAGCAGCGTATGTGCCTTTGATCCTGCCTACAGCGGTTTGCAGCCAAAGACCTCTCAAGGATCCTTCTACTTTTTGGTTTTTTTATAATTCACATCTCAGCATTAATAAAATCATTTAGACAATGCCTCAATCTCTAGGCAACCTTGATTATTCCCTCTGCTCTTTGTGGTGGTGCAAAAAGGAAAAAAGGTCCTGGTATTTACGTTTTCTAAGAGAAGCCTTTAAACCTAATTGACTCATCTAGAGTCACAGACAGTAGGCAGCACGTAGATAAATGATGCATATTATTTTCCGATATTACAGATTAATTTGTTGGTTTTAGACACTGACATGTTTCGTCAGTTCTCACTGCACTTTTCTGTTTTCTCAGCCATTCACAGTGCCATAACGTATGAAAGCCCCCTCACACCAGCAAATAGCAAAAAAAACCCCAACCCAGATAAACCTTTTTCCAATGAGATTCTTATGTTTACTTTATATTGATTATATTTTATTCACCCATAAAATGGGTCAACAGAAAATCGCTTCCATCTTTTGACAAATACTTCAATTGACAATGCTTCTCCGCGGGCAGCCTGACACGCGGTGACACACACACCACGCAGCTGCCACTGGAGCTCTAAAGGACTCCTGCAGGCTGAGAAAAACATACTCCTCTCCAGGCATCAACAAAGCAAGGCTGCAGTTGCTGCTGCAACTTCAGGGTTAGGGCAGCTTCTGCCTGCCTGAAATCTTATCGGCGAGGACGGAAATCAAAATATTTCTAGGGCTAAATATTTCTGTGGGTAGAAAAGGGGCATGGGCTGCTAACCCGTTGCATACAGTGTCCCCACTCCAGCAACTAAGGATCAGGGCACTTGCCTGGTGTATCCTTCTGTGCTGGGGAGTGCTGTGCTTGAATAACTGTGGCCTGGGTGGATGCCCAGGGGAGAAACCCCTTGCTTCTTTTTACTGCTCTTGCTTGCCTGCCCAAGGCTGAGCATACTGGAATTGTGTTCCCTTAACCTTTCCTTGAATTATGAGACAGACAAAGCATATTTAATTGCATTAGTCAGGGAGTCTGCAGGCAGGATGCATTCCTTCAAAGTGCCCTCAGTCACAGTGATTGAGATCAAAATTGTGGATAAACAAACTAACCTGCACAGGCCAACCTAAGGACTCAGCCACGGACACAATGTCCTGACATTTTCTTTGCTGACAGTTTCTGAGAGGTACCACTATGTTCCTGTATTGTGGGACTATGGAAGGCTGACTGCCCTCTGAAGCAGCTAAGCCCAGGGCTGCTCTAATTCACATTCAGACTGCCAGGGGAGCTATAGGAGTGGAGGAAAGACAGCATACATTGGTCACACTCTTCCCTTGACATTTCCTGTTCTTCCTTGTTGGGGTTTCTAAGAGGGATGGTATAGAGCACTTCATTAGCTCTTCGTTCCACAAGGAGGGCCCTATCTCTGAATTTGACTGTGACACATTTCTTCCTTTCTTTGAATGTGAGCTAGAGGACTTTGAAAACAACGTGATTTGACAGGAAGCCAAAGCAAGGACTTAGAAAGATAGACGGTCATCAGTCTGCAAGGATCCAAGCAACTGCAATTTAAGTAACCTGCACTGATGGATTACTCACGGCAGGGAATCCAAAACTCTCAGTGTAATAATCTAGCCTTGAAAAGACATCTGTATACAGCAGTAGCTTCAGCTGTGTTTTGCTAAGCTTTGTGGCAATTTGTAGGTACTTAAAAAGCAGCTGTGGTACTGCTACTGCTATGGCTAACCATCCATGAATCTGAACATAGGCAAGTGTCCACACAGCTGAAAGAAAAGATCAAGCTCTCTTATCAGCAAAAAGTCTGCAGTATAACTCACCAACCTCCTAACAGCTGGAAAGAGAACCCCTGAGAGTATGTCTGAACTAATACATGTTGCCTTGCTGCTGCTCGGACATCAGCCACCTCTGGTGCAGAAATGGTGTAGTTGTGTTAGCACCGTGCTGAATCCAAGCTTGTGCTGAGAGGCAGAGCATGTTATATCAGGCACTGTGCCACGCTAATACAGCTAAATGGCACCTGGATCAGAGCTGGCTCAAAGCATGCAAAAAGGAGTTCTGTCTGCACCCATCTACCTACACCTTGTTATTTATACAGGCATCTTTCCAGGGTCTCCCTCTTAAATGCAAGCAGGCAATGCTAAATATACCACAGCAATCTGCTGGTGATCCCTTTTTGGTGGGGTGGAAGGGTAAACTGGAGCTGAGAATTACATACGGAGTTCTGGAAATGTTAATTATGGGCCACATGACGTGCAATTCAATTGCAATGGCCAAGATATGGCCACATGGTATGTAGTTCATCTTTGAGTCTTCTGACTCCAAGACCTGCAAGAAAGGCAAAAACACTGCTGAGGTCTGACACAGTGTAAAGAAGCTCTAACTGTACCAGCTCTTCTCCAGCAGCCCATTATCTTCCTTTGATAGCCTCGCGGTAAGGTACAGAGAGAGAAGGCACCAATCTTGTAAGATAAGCAAACAGAGGCTGCATAACAAAAGAAATGCGCAATGACAGTCAGAGAAGCCAGAGAATGACACTGATATAGCAGAGATTACATCAGAGCTATTGAATGGGATGAAAATGTGTAAGGCCCTTGTAGGCTCTTCATGTCCCTATTCAATCTAAAAAGCAGAAGTTAAAAGAATGTTGAAAGTAAAGCTCCAGTTTGATTCCTACCTTAAAATGTAGGAAAAAATGAAAAATATGTTTGTGGGAATGATAATCCAAGCCTCTTTGATCACTATCTGTATATGTATTTGGAGCAGTGTATATCATGACAGCAGAATGCAAATAGGTGCCTCTACAATGCAACTGCAAAAAAGAAAATATCTGGCCAACATTTTGTAGGACCCACCAATTCAGACTTTCTAGCTAAACCCATCCCTTCTCTCACATTAAACACAGCTGCCATTCATAATTCTTTATTCACTACTAATGGTACTGAACATTTTTCAAGCCTCAGTCCATGTAAAAATGCCCTCTGCTTGATATAACAAGATCTGTTCTGTTCTCTCTTGAGTATGTCTTAAATGTCTGATTCAATTTAGTCTAACACCTACCCACTTTGGAGCTCATGGAAGAGTGCAAGATGAGTAAAGTGACTAAAATCAATTACTATTTTCACATTCAAAAGGCTGTTTCCAAAGAACATTGAATTTCCTGAAGAATGAGTAGACAACTCGGAACTTCCACCACTGTCTATGGTAGTGAAGTGACAAGACTGAGAGGTGTTTGGAGCAAAACCTCCATGGGATTAACCAGAGAAGGAAGGACTGGCACTGAACACCTTTGAAGAACCTGGATAAAAATCTTTCCAGCAATCAGGCTGACCTAGTGATCTGACAAGTGATGGAAAGAAGAAAGAAAGGAAGAAGATTCAGTTCTGTGCACGCAGCAGAAGAAAACCAGATCTACTTCTACTACATCACTTCTATTATAGCCTAAAAGCCATAAACACTCCTTCAGATACTCCATTTTGGGGGCGGGGGGGAAGTGCCCACCAGTTCATAGATTCATATGGGTGCTTTCTGTTCTCACAGATCTCTGTAAGCATTCTCACTGCCCAGTGACTGAGGAAAATAGCTTACAGTGGAACTGCTGTATCCCCAGCTATCATCTCCAAGCTGACAATGGTTTTGCTGCAGTAAAGTTGTAGGTACTTCTGATATTCCAGGAGTAGCATTCACCAGAGTTGATTTCAGTTTTATTTATTCTGGTTTAACTTTGTAAGTCCACTCATTTCAGTGAAGATGCTGCTGTGCTATGTCCAGTCAGGACCAGCATGGCTTTGCTTTACTTAACCAAGAAATTTGTGGTTGTAATCGAAAGTGGTTTCTTTTCAAGCAGATGGAGTATGATGCCTTTTGAGAGACTTGAGATGCATCAGAAACAGGACTACATTCTTTAATCTTAATTAAAGAATTTGATTGGCTGGCAACAATGACCTCTGCTCATTATATCCCAGCTCTTAAATTAAACTTTGAGGGAACTGCATTCTTCATTATTACTAAAAGCAAATGGAGACTGTTATTACACTTTACAGGAATTTTTGTTTAACAGATAAGCAGCAATCAGAAATGTGTTTGCACCCTGAATTGCATCATTTCTTCTCTGGGCTAGCATAGAAAAATATTGTTCTAGAGGAAATCCACACAATGACTTGCCAACGCTATTTAATTGTGCATCTGTTTCAGACATGCTGTGTCAACTTTTCTACAGACAGGGGAACCCTTTCCTTACTTTTATTAACATAACTGCAAATATCCAAGTGCTGAGAGACTGATTTTCCTGTCGTCTTTTAACCCTGCACATCTTTTATACCATGGCTCTGAATCAGCCTGAAGAATTCCGGGTCTTCATGGGTGACTGCTTCTTTTCTGTAATCACTGATGAGCATCAGCACTTCTATTAACCACAGGCATGTGGTTATGCATGCTTACAGTAAACCTGGCTTCCCAAAAATAAGGATTTTTTGTGAAATCATTACGGAAAGTTCTGAGAAGTAGACATATGATAGGTAATAGGTGCTGAGCTTTCTGCTCTAGTGATGCAGTTTTGAGCAAGTGGGTTGGACTAGACCTCCAGAAGTGCCTTCCAACCCTGCCTATTCCATGTGAACCGTTTTCAGTTTAGATGAGCCCATTAGTACAGTGCTGGTAAAGCGGTCATTTCAGGGAGTATATCAGAAGTGCTGTCCAACCAATTCTGGAATGTTTATTACTATTCAGTAATAAAAAGATCATTAGAGTTTGTGAGGAGCTGTTTAGTGACAGGGAAAATTGGGAAGTGGAAAGTATGAGGAAAAAGATTGCAAAGTATATTTCAGACTCCATTTGAAAAAAAAAAAATGGACAGAAAAATCAGTTACTAGCTTCATTAAAAAAAAAATCTAAAATCTCCACTGTGTTACCACTCTAGTGCAGACTTGGTGACTCTCTCTTCAGGACTCCCTGCAGAGCAGTAAAAATGTGAACATGGTCCTGAATAAGACCCCATACTCAGAAATGTATCCTGACATCAAAGCTCAAAACAGCCTTAACACAGGGGAAACTCCTATGCGCAGAACAGAGCTTGAATGTTACAATGAATGTTCAGCTGCCACAGGAACACCTGCAAAACTTGTCACTTGCCTTTAAAAAAATTCTAGTGTTTTTAAGGTCTTGACCTCAGTGAGAGGTCCAGTGATTCAGACTTTCATACTGCAGTCATGCCCTATTCCAGCTATTACATGCCTCATTTCTGTTAATCTTCTCTAATTAGTTCTGCTTCTGAAGTGAAGCCTTGGAATCTAACATTTTTCTGTGCTAATAGTGAGGGCTTTGCTTTCATGTTCAAGGTCAGTCCAGCATTTCACCTTGTAAAACTCATTTGTCATCCTAGCACTTACACTTGCGTATAAACATCAGTTTAGACTGTCTCAAAGACTTTTACTGACTTACTTTAAGGTTATCATTAAAGGTGTGATCGTGCCCAAAGCCAACATAGTCATGTAAGTGTAGAGGAACAGGCTTCTTTTGGATTCTTTCTCTTTCTTGCAAATGTGCAGAGAAATTTTTTTTCCATAAAAATCCTTTCAGCTTTTTTCTCATGAGGTGTATTGCATGTTTTACAAAACGTAAGCAGATTGAACCCCATAGCCTGCAAGTAGGCAGCATGTCAATTTTACAGGTGAGAATGCTGAGCTGGAGAAAGGTGAGGTGAATACCTTGCTTGCAGTGAGAGCTGTGAATACAATCCAAATGATCTCCCTGTTCAAACCACTAAATTTAGATCTTGTGTTTCTCACTACATATATTATATACACACATAAATATATATACTGGGGGGAGGGGACACACACACTTTTCCAGATTTTTGTTGAGCCTGAGAGATCCATAATATGGCAAGTATTCTTTTTTTTTTTTTTTAAAGATAAAACAATTAAGTGTTTACTAATTCTTACAACAAATGTAGGCAGTCCTTGTATCTGTGATTTCCATTGCTAACTGGAAGGATTTCCTTTGCATATCGCTTCTTTTATTTGATAACTCTTAGCCTTCTTTTGTAAAGGGATCAATACACTCTTTGTAGTCACTAACTTGCCATCCTATAGACTTTCCTTTGTGAGGATTGGTGGGATTCAGTGATTACTAGAGGCACCTGATGGCTGAGGTGTGAACACTAATGGGAGTAGGCATCTGAGCCCCAGGCAAGAAACACACTCTTCTGCAGCTGATGCTCAATTCAAAATGGCAGACTATTTTCAGGTTAGCAAACTTCACTGGGCAAGAGGGAAAAGTCAACCCTCAGCCACATGTAACTTAGACTACAATCAGTTTAAACAGCTTATTTAGAGCATTGCTGCTGCAGCTATGGATAAAGTTTGCAGTTCATCTAAAAAAGTCACCCAGGTTTGATGCTTTTAGGTTTAAGGCTGTCATGAATTGCAAATAGACATAATACAGGAATAGGATAATGATGGAATAGCAAGCATTTCTATGGTTATTTTCAGTTATTTCATAGGCAACAAGTAAGAAAATCTGTTAACTATTCAACATACTTCCTTAAAATAAAATAAATTATAATAAATATGTAACTGCAGTAGATAGAAAATACTTAGCCTTTTCAGTTTCAAATAGTTAACACCTAATTCTTATATCTGAAAATACTACCCCTGAAGATTTTTGAGGAGTTTATGGTACATTATTCCCTGGAAACTATTTAGGAGTTCATTTTTCTTAAACCTTTTCAGTGGGATATATAAAGTCATTTAGGATTCACTAACAGTGGGGGTTTTATTTTTCCAGAATTGCAATGTTATTGACTAATGTCCATCTAAACCCTCTTATATCTGATTATCCTGATGTTCAGAAACAGGACAGAAATAGTAAGAAAATCCATCATTCTCCCCACCTCTAAGGCTGAGGAGGGAAAGCGCAGCATACATGCACAAAGAGCAAATTCACAGACTCGCTGCAAGACTAGTGCTTAATTTTAAATCCTGAAAACTGGAGTAGCGCCTCACTCCACACGAGCCTTCAGTAGAGCAGAAGTACTGCCATACAGAGCTTTGGTGCCAGAATTTAGCCCCATATGAGCTGTACATCTGTCCCTTATTTGCACTTGTGAGAATGTGTCTTCTTTCCAAGGATATTTCAGAAAAAAATACACTGCGGGACTGAATTCAGTATGCACCTTAATTCTGCACTGACATGGGAGCAGGATTCTCAGCACCTTGCAGTGCTGAACTCTGAATGAGATTAGATCACCCTCTAGGCTGTTGCCACAATTATGGTGTGCCACAAGCAGAGCTCGTGGCTCATGACACCCAAGAAAGTATCCTGGAATTACTTCAAGTGGGAAGACCCTCCACCTTCCTGTAGGTGGGCAATGGAATATCTTTCCATGCTGAGGTATACTGTTTAGAAAGAGAAAAAAAAAATTTTTGAATGCCTGTCCTTTGACTTTCTCAAAAGTGTGCTTGTTACAAATTAATATGCCAGAAGCTTAAATCAGAACAGTGCCCTATTGATAAGGTATTAGGGACTGGAACATGGTCTAGAATATAATATGGGACAAGAGTTAGGGAGGAAAGGCATCCTTGCAAATTGCTTTAGTCCTTCTTTAACTCCCAAGTTGTCACCCAGACATGTTCATAGCACAGTAACTTAAATATCACCACTTTATTCTCTCTCTCTTGCTCAGCGCATGGTGACAATAGTTTTATCACTGAAATATTTTCTCTACAGAGCACTCTGAGTACTGACAGCTCTCTTCTCTTTCCCTCCTTCACACTGTCACCCTTCTATATTTGCCTTAACACTATCTTCACATTGTCTTGACATTGTTCCAAGTTATGAAAACTCAATCACTGCAGCAAACAGCCATGACAATGTGGAGAAGAAAAAGGAAAAGTGTTATGAAAATTGTTAAGGAACTGTGAAGAATTACAGACTAGTGAAAACAAGATCTTGTCTTTTCAAAACCATATTCCTATTGAGTTTTTATTAAAAACTGCTTTATAAAAAATTCAGCCAAGGCTGGCAAAAGCCATCTCAATGAAGTCAGTTGGTAGTTATGGATTCTGTACCTGAAATTCATATGTTCCTAAGTGACAACCCTCTTACTGCCATGAGTTCAGGTCCTTTATGAGAGCTAATTCAGCTCACCTCCTGGGGAACAGGACATGCTGGATTACTCTGAAATGCAAACTCCAGGAACTCTCCAGCTATGCTTTCTCCTAAGCATGCCATTCAAACTGGGATCCCTTTTGGGGGCAACCAGGAAAGAAAGTTGACAGAGGAGGAAGAATATCGCAACAGATTAGCTGGCACATTACTCCCCTTTGCTGATAATAAAATAGAGTTTCGTTTTGTTGGTTCACAACTTGGAAGAGAGTAGCCTAGAAAGATGGCATCACCCCCTAGCAATCAATCTAGCAAGTGCCAAGTATTGTGGTAATAGGCAAAAAATCCAGCATGAGTGGGGTAAGTTTCATAACTGTTAAATGTTCCTCTGGTTGAATTAAACTTCCAGGCAACTTCTCAACTGTTTTGGGATACTAGGGGCACACTGAAGTGCTTAAAGACCATGCGTGTACTTGACAAGTTAAGCTCTGTGATTCAACAGTTTGACAAAATTACTNAAGAAATCCCTGCAGTTTTGATACTAATCCAAATTCTTGATACTTACAAGAACACCCAGGTAATACAGAAATTACTTTAAAAAACTACTTTATATTATGTTTGCATGCATACAATCCATATTTTACCTGAAAAACATAGTATAAGTGCATCAATTGCAAAGCAGAATGGAGGTCATCAGCAGGGCAGACTATGTTGCTCTGTAAGTGATGTGTAGTATTCCCTCCAGATCAGAAAAGCACTAGTTCTCCAGAAGGAGCATAGCTGTCCCTCTCCTGCTCCATTACTGCAGCTTGCTTTCCTCTCACTAAGTTAATTAGGGAGGGAAGACAGTCTGAAGCTTGTTCCCTTTTCTGCAGAGCCCCATGCCTTTCTCAGAGACCCTAGGGACAGCAGGGCTGGTGGCCAGGCACTGAACTTCTCCTCACAGAGCATGGGCTCTTCACCAACATCTCCCAAACTGCAGGGCTAGCCTAGTAATGAACACCCAAATAATATGGCACAGACTTGGGCTCCAGAGCTATAAGAAACCTTAGCCATCCCTCCCTCACCCCCATTAGCTCCCTAAGAAGCCGAGGAGGGGCAAGGGGCTGGAGGTGCTAATTTGTAATCTGCTGACAGACCTGCACCTGGCTCTGCATATCCACCCTGACAGGAATCTGACCCATATTGCTGGGGAACTAAACTTTCTGCTTTCTCAGATGTAATCCATGAATTCTATACATGGAAAATACAGTAATTTCTGCATGTATCTCTAGCATGTATATTTAAGATTGCAGGGTGAGGAAATTGTTAGTAAAAGCTTCTTGCGACATCAGAACTTCTAGAAATAAATCTGTCTCAGTCAACGAATGTAATTTGTTGATGACAAGAATGAATCAACACATCTAATAACGAACACATGATGCTAAGAGTAAACAGAGCATGCACATATACAAACTGATGCTCATCTGGTTAATTTTGTGGCTAATTTCATATGTTCAATCATGATGACTAAAGCACAGGTAAGACAAAAACAGAACAGAGGTAAAATTAGCCTAAAGAATTATTAGCAGAAACAATATGCTTCCATTTATCCAGAGAGAAAATTAAGTTTTAAGTCCATCTGCCTGAGATCATTTGATGAAGCATGGACTAGATCCAATTAAGAAAAATGGCACAAAGGAGAGGGCGCCACAAAAGTGCAACCACTTTTGAACTATAGACTCTAATCTATAGTCTAAATGCTGTATTGGATGGTGATACTCCAGCTGCCCTGGCAAGCTGAATGACAAACATTTTGGTGCTTCCTTCCTACACTGTTATGCCTACAAGTTCCCTTGATTATTAATGGAATAATATTTGTTACAGTAGGCTACCACAGTCAAATCAATACCAAAGTGTCTTGAAAAGACACCACAGCTGAACCTCTAATTAAGTAAGATATTTTGTTCCTTTTAAATGAGACACTGTTTGAGGAGTACAGTAACAGTGCCTTGTTCTGTTCAAGGCTATCTATAATTAATAATCCCAACCATCAAAGGAAATGTGATCCTAAGAGAAAATTGCTTTTGAGAATCCCCAGGTATTAAGTACTGAGAATTATTTCCCAATCTGTTCTGCAGTCTCTCAGCAAAGTATGTTGTATGATGCCCTTTGGGATTGTAAAACAAGCGCCGTCGTAAAGCTCTCTGCAAAAAATGCTCCCAGTGAGATGGTCACTAGATATTTATCCCGTGTTCATTATTAGCATCAAATCTAACTTAATTATTTCCTGGTCAGACCTTTACTATTACACAGATCTCATTTATTTATATAGCATAATTTAATACAAAGCAGGGTCAGGATGCTGCCCTATAATGTACTCTGTAGTGGTAAGTCTGGACTGGTATCATTGTGAGAAAGGTCCCTTCCCCCAAAAGCAGATATTATTTCTGTTTTTTCATCATTGTATGGCACCAAAGTTTCTTCAGATAGAGAAAGCTTCTCAATGTCAAACTGTGGAGGCTTTAGTTCTCTCCTCCTGCTTGCTAATCTTCTCTTTCACTCCCCAGCCACTACACCACCACCATCCCGAGCTCTCCCTGGGTCTTAAGAACAGAGCTGTGTGACACAAAACTCCACTGTCACTGCAACAGGGATGGCTAAAGCTTATACCCAGGGGAATAGCAGGCCAGAGCATCTTTATTGTCCTCCAGATCATTTTGTGGAGTGTGAGCACTTCAACACAGCTCTGGAGGCATCTGTGTTACCCTGCCAAGCTGGTGCCATGAGTGACCTTGTGTCCTGGGGCTACAATTACTGCAGGCTCACTTACCAGCGACACAAAGTTACTGTAATTTCCCATTGCTGCCCTGTAAATCCAAGTCTGCTTTGGATCAGGCTTCAGAGGAAGAAAAGAAGAATGCATGGAAAAAATCTAAGGCAGAAAAATGAGAACTAGGAAAGGAAGGAGAGACAAGGAATCAGATCTGCCTTTTGCATAAATTAAATAAACAGAGGAAATAAAGGATAATATTAACAGGGAAATAAAATAATTTAAAAAAGAAACCTCCAAGAAATGAGACCACTATACTGAGTGTACTGCATAATGTTTATTTATTCATGGTTTTAATTTTGGTATCATTTTACTGGCAGAAATCTCACTGCTCTGATTTTGATGAAGGCTTGCTGGATACCTCTTCATTTATAGCAGATGTTTAATACCCTAGTGGCAGGTGTTTTTATTATAAAACACACTACCACATTAGGCTTATAGAAACAGTTTGCCTTTTATTGATATTCCTCTAATAAGACAGGCTTATTACTTAGCATGTTCCCCAAGGAAGGCTCCTGGGCATACCCTGATTCTGGTGAATATTCTGGTTTTGCTTTACTTCTACAATGAAGCATCTTACAAAGGTTTCAGAGAAAGGCATCCCTAATTATAGTGGGTTTTCAATACCTACTCTTGCTCTTCCTCTGGGTCAGTCACTCCTCCTCAAAGGACACATGCACATTGGAGACTGGGATCAGTGCTGCGAGATTCCCTGGGAGATCCCTGTCTCTGCATGGCTCATGCTAATACAGTTGGTGTAATTCCCCTGAACTATAGGATGTTTTCACAATGCTTTGAGCATGGAAAGTGCTTTGAAAGTACTAACACTTCAGTGTAACACTTTTTAAAAAAAAAAAAATCATGTCCTCCTTCTCCATGTCTGGCACATGTAGGTTTGCCGCTCGAGATTTTATCTTAAGCTAAGAAAACCAGTTCAATCTGAAAGGCACGGCCAGGGAGCAGCAAGCGTGGGCTGCTCTGCAAGAGAAGGGAAGCTGGGAGCTGAGGATGACAACAGAGCAGTCAGGGCAGTGGCTGTACCTTGAAGAGATCAGTCCTACTGGACCTGAGCAAGGCAGGCAGAGCAGGTGATGGCAGCTGGGGTTAGCCACAGTCCAGTGATTGCCAGACAAGTCTATAGTGATGTTGCAGTCAGTAAGTCAGGATCAGGATCAGTTCTGGGGCACAGTAACCAGGGTCAATCTGTGGTCCAGTGATCACCAGGCAGGTCCATAGTGAGGTCAAACCAGGAGGTCAAGCCCA
Organism: Balaeniceps rex; assembly: GCA_013401315.1. Classification (NCBI taxonomy): domain Eukaryota; kingdom Metazoa; phylum Chordata; class Aves; order Pelecaniformes; family Balaenicipitidae; genus Balaeniceps; species Balaeniceps rex. Next base: position 23,212 of record VYZW01003819.1, read on the forward strand.
GGTCAGGGTCCAGGACGGGATCGGTGGAGTACATGGCCAGGCAGATACTAAGGGTGAGAGCCTGACCTTAAAAGTAACTTCCAAGCAAAGGAGGGGCACATCTCTGCTGAGGCTTCCTAAAGCCATGGAGCTGTGCTATCAGTGTTGGCCCTGAGCCCTGGCAGCCAAATCCCCAGGAGAAGAGACATGTTCTGGGCCTGACAGGCAACTAGTTTCAATAAAATCCTGTACCTGAGTTGTGGGCAACCACAAAAAAACAAAGATGAGCTTGTGATCCATCACCTCAAGTGAACTTTGGGATAAAAGGCCAGTCTAACATCCTGCTTTTCTGTGAGGAAAGGCTCCTGATACTTTGAGTTAGAACAGAAACATTAGTGGTGTAGAGACATAAGCTGCCTTAGAAACAACTTTGGCTATGGCTGTACTGCTAAATGATCTGGCACTTCTGGGGATGATGTAGCACACTACTGAACTAGTATTTGTTAAAGTTTTCAAAAATCAGGCATAAAAAGGAGTTTGTGAATAAATTATAGCTCAAAGGTTTTTTTCTGCTATTGTTATGTAGGAGACAAGGAAGGAAAATTGTCACCTCAGTAAAGCATAGGGACTAGTGTGACACATACAGCCTTGAACCCTCTGAGAAAGTCATCAAGTGACTCAGTCAGCCAGACAAGTGCTATGACATAAAAATGTGCCAGGGCTGAGGAGAGCAGGAGGTCTACCAGGCCTGTCTGGCCTGGCAGTGTCATGAGCTCAGTGTACTTTGCTGTGAATACCACTACACAAACTAGTCATTGTGTTCTGCTGCAAAGTGAAAGGCAGCCAAATGAGCTGCGTAAATAACCATGTGATAGAGCCAGCTCCTTACCTGAACAGAATGGTAAATGTCAAGCTGAGGACTTGCTTTGTAGATACCAGTAGAGTAAGAATTCTGATTTTCCTAGCAACCTCCAAAAATTAATGAATACCTCTCGTAGAAATAGTTTCTGTTGTCCCGCAAACTCAGTTCAATCCAAGTTCTCATATGACAGAGAAGACAATGTGACCTGCAGCTGCTATTCTCTCGGCTTTTATTTAACTTTCATTCTTTCATTTGATTACACTGCATTGCTGTCAGGTGCAATCAAGTTCTGGGGTGTCATCAAGTGAGAGCTTGGCCAGTCCTCTCTAGGATTGTAGCTTGGACAAAGGTGGAGCTGGTGGAACAACATCTCTGCATGTTATATAGTGTGTTGGGGGTGGACATAGAGTTTTGCCATTAATCAGCAAACAGTTCTTGAAGTCAGGGGAGAGGAAACCATGGTGGTCTGTGGACTGAGACTAGTAATTTCATATCATGTAGCTTAGAGACTTATAGGGTCTGCTTCTGACCTTACTCTGGAAATAAAATGTAAAACCATGAAACAAATTCATCCTTCCTCTGTTACAAGTCAGTAGTTTTTTTAGCATGCTACAATACAGTCTGTTTGCAGACATTGTGTCAGAGCCATGACCATGGTGGAGCTTCACTGTTACGTGAAACTAGCATTCAAAAGACTAGCCCTCTGCAAAAGTCCATGTTATAGCATCCTTCTGTTGGGCCTGTGACTGATTCTTGTCTGTATGAGGTCAGTGAGGGCAACTTGTGCAGATCATGATCACATCATTGTTCTTCACCAATCTCAATGTTATGATCTTGGCTCTGTTGCTAGCTGCTCTCAGCACAGGAGCTCAGCAGGAGAGCAGATGGAAACTCTGGTTGCACCAGTTCCCCCTGTTAGACTCTAGCCTGCCCCAGAATACAGGAGCTGCGACTTTTCCCAAGCAGTCTCTAAATCCCAATTGGTAATTAGCTCATGCAGAGCTAATTGTAGGTGAATTCTATTGAAAAGAATTTAGTAAATAACAGAAAGGGCTGGAATGTGAACTCCTCTACAAAGTTCACGCTGGAAAAGAATGACCTTGCTTTCTCTGTACGCACTGTGCATCGTAGCTGCACTGAAGCTTTCTCCCAATTCCTGTGGCATTTAAATCACAGTGCACTGTATCTCCAGCAACATAATGCTGATCTGCCACAGGGCTGATTCCTTTTTTTAAAGTCTGGGGAGACAGGAGGAGCAACATCATGATTTTGGTATGAGAGTACTCTTACATAGTATGAAACGGAAATTGCGTGAGAAAAGGACTGTGCATTCAGCAAGCCTGGAGGGACAGCATGCACTCTGGTGGCTATGGATATCAGTGTGATGCTAGTCTAAAGTTGGAGCTGATCTTGCTGTTCTGCTGCATTTTGTTGGCTTCAGCAACATTTAGTTCTCAGCTACGTTACTGAGAATCTGCTGGAGGCAATCTCAACATCTGCACACATCAGTACACAGTTCCTTTGCACCTAGAAACTTTAAAACATTCATTTCCTTACAGACTTCAAAGCAGAGCATAGTAAGACAGCCGGGAAAAGGAATAGATCTATAAAAACCCTTATGTGTTTTGTCATGGGTTTTGCCCCTGTTCTAGTATGTTAAAAGCCATCATTTTCTTAATATGCATTTTGTTGCTAGAGGTTTGGCTGTGGAGAAGAGATATGGTGCATCAGATATAATACGCCTTGATGGGATCTTCTAGTTATCCAAATTCTATAAAAACAAGTGCTTGTGGAGACTGTGTTGAATCACTTTTGATGACTCCCAAGTCATCAAAACCCGGCTGTGAACATACGCCTATGTGATACACCTGACAATAACATTTTCCCTATGATTTACTAGTGTAGTACATTTGACCAATGAGCATACACATATTTTCTTGAAGCCAAAATTTAAGTGTGACTTACGGAGGGAAAAATCTAATTTTCTGAAGTCTGTGACTAGCAAAGTGGAAATGAAAATATCCTCCATCAGAAGATAAATTCTTGGCCCATGTTACAGGTTGGTATGATGCATTTGTAACAATCAGGGCTTTAAAAGCCTATCCAATTTTGACTCACAGAAAGAAATTACACCTGGGTCAGTGTTACAGACATTTGAGGCTGTATTTTAAAATCACTGCATCTTTATGCACTACTGTATATTGGAATCACTGCTGTATGCTGTTTTCATATTAAAAAAAGGAAAGAGGCAATGAAGTGGACGGTAGAATCACAGATAAAGGAGACTGAAGAGGATGCCTTCTAGTGGCTTTCAGAAGCAAACAACACACAGGCACAGAGTTTAGACCTTAAGTTAATTTTATACTCAAGTTCTAGCACCTCTACTCCAAGCTCAGCAGATCAAGGATTTAGCAGCAGCTGGTAGCATTTCCGACTGCTTTTGCTTTCCCATGTTAGTAGTTGAGCACAGTGGTAGCATGGCTGCTTGCATGTTCTGACCTAAATGAAATCTCAGTGCTGCAAGTCAGCAGTAGCTGGTCTGCATAAGGGGCAGCATCTCCCAGCTCAGCCAAGCCCCCAGTTCCTTGCTGAGGCTGAATTCAGCGGGATGCAGGAGCTTTGTCTTATGCAAAGGCCACAAACTCTTTCCAGACTCTAGAGAAGCTGTGAGACCTTGTGTCTCTCAAGGTGAGATTTGGCCTCTTCAAGAGGCAGCAGCTCCTTTGCTTCCTATTTTCCACTATTTGCAATTCAGACAGAACCAGGAGCAACTGGATTTCACCCAAACTCACAAATTGACAGTTTTACACTGTGTTACTCCCTCTGAGTTCCTGAAAATCCCCACATTGATGCAAAGAAGTGAGACCATGCTTTGGTCTTTCTGCAATCCTTTTTGGCCCTGGCACCATTATTTTGCGATGCGTCTGCTTCCAAGGTATTCGTTTTAGCCTTCATCCTTAATGTAGCAGCGAATACAGGTGGTATCTTTCCAACTTCCAGCATTGCTTTCATTTTTCCACTTCTCCAGGACCACTTGCATCCCTCACTGGGTTTACATATCAGGTTTGGAAACGCCAGATTATGCTTCCATTAATTTTAAAAGGCTTGATGCTGCCATCTTTGTAACTCTTGGGAGCAAGGCAGGAGCAACACCTTTCACAAAAGTGTTACAAATCCACCCATCCAAACAAGTTCATCTAGGCGTGCTGAGAAACCTCACTAAGGGCAAGCAATACAGGATAACATTTTAAAGTATAAGACATAATTCACGCCCCTAACTAAACCACCTAGGTTTTCTCTCTTTATTTCTGCAAAAACTTTCATCTCACAGGAGAGATCTTTACACACATGGCTCTGTATCCTGAGTTATGTGGTGAGGATGTTCCCAGTTTAATGAAGCCCTAAGAGCAGTGCAGGCAGGAAAGGTATTGATTGAATCCTTGGAACAAAGCCATTTAATCTGCAGAACACCAAATCTTTCCTATAAGCAATCAAGTTTATTACCTAAATAAAATTGTTTCAGATTTTGAGCACAATAAATTTTCCATGTTCTTTGCCTCTGAAGAGCTGATAGAAAGGCAAGCTTGAAGCTGGCCCCTAGGTTCCTGCCACCATGTATTGTGGTTGTTGCTCACCTGTCTATTTATCTCCCTTGTCCCTGTGTGGAGGAATCCTGTTCTGTATTATTAAGAGTAAATTCTGATGTGTGAATTCAACTAGAAAGAAATTTCATCATTTCTAAAGGGAGAAGGAACACTTCATTACACTCATGTCTTTTCTGCAGAGTTAGAAGACAAGAATGTGGAGACACATCATGAAACTATTAAAGAGGAAAGTTATATTCAGATAGAGTGTATACAGTAGCGGGGATTGCACAGCAGAAGTCACTTCAGTTTCTGTATCAGTGTCTGCATCATTTTCTGTAATGGATGTCAGCTACCTTCTGGGCCTGATCTGGTCCTGCATCTTATACAAACAAAAATATCTGTGCATAATAAAAGCACGGCAATCACTATGCACTATCAACTTAAACTGCAGTGCTGTAGTGCTAAACGTAAATGTAAAGAAGTAGTGGATGAACTCTTTAATTCACATTAGAAACGAGCCTGTTTGCACTGCTACTAGCACCATTCCTTGATGGCCAATTGAACAAAAAATCCTACGAAATTCTATCTGTAGGAGCCCTGTTGAGCTCATGGGCCTGATTCTCCTCCTGTTCCCAGCGCAGACACTAGGGTATGATGCAAAATAAAGTGAGAGCCAAAAAGTGTTTACTGCATTGAAGCAAAGGATAGAAGTGAAGGGGGGCTATGAGAAGAAAGCATTTACCTCATTTTCAAGATGTTTGTTTTATTTGTCCACTGCTGACAACACAACTCACAAGCTAATGAGCTGCACCCATTACCCCCCTTTTCTCCAGCACTCTTGCACTAGCCAGAAAGCAGCCATGTGTGTGCACACACCAAGCAAGTGCCTTTGAATTACCACACCTCGCCACAGCGTGATGAAACAGTCACTGCATGGCTGCTTTGTAGGAAAGCCTGTCAAATTGTTGCTGTGTTTAGTATCATCAGTCAGCACAGCTGTAAGGGCTGCTGCTGCTGAAGTGCTCATAGGGTAAGGAACTCCGGGACTGCACAAAGGCAAAAAGACAGCGAAGGAAAACGACAGCCAACAGTAACAGCCTTCATTCTTGGGGAGCAGCACCAAATTAGTGTGAGCTTGCAGAATTGATTGGAGAACAGTGAAATGGAGACACTGATTTAATAACCAGTTCTGTAATTTGAATCACAGAT
>VYZW01003820.1:9497-35220 GCA_013401315.1 Balaeniceps rex
TGGTTATCTTCTTTTTTAGGGTGGCATTGCTCAGAGCCTCCATGGCTGCTCTGAGGTACAGCAGTGAGGCTTGTGCTGTCACAGTGAAGTGGAATCTGCAGTCAAAGACACTTCCATCCCCTGGGGAAAAACAGGCTGTAGTGAAGGAGAATAGGATTAAGGCTCAGCTACAAGTCACTTGTGCAAATCCACAAAGAAATTGGGGCTTCTAACTCTCATTGCTCAACAAGGGATTTGGGCACCTAAATCCTTCTAAGAGGGCAAGTGGGAGGGAGTTGTTACAAAATAATTAGCAAATACTTTGGTCTGGAGAAAAACAGGACCTCATCCTGTTTTTCCCGTGCTTTTCAGTGTNAGCTTGAAACAGGAAAAGGGTGTATCAAAGCCCTTTGGAGAGGGTACCAAAACAAATCATGCACAAAGGGTACAAAAAATCATGACGAATGAAAGACTCGATGGACTGCTGAGGCACTGGATGCTGATTTTTCTTATCTTTTGTAATTGAAACGTAAAGGATCAATTTCTATCCATAATTTTTTTATGATCTGGTCACAGTAGGGTATGGGAGAGACTGTAAGGGTCCTCTGCGCTAATCCATAACTGTTTTAAATGCATATACAAAGATCTATTCCTGGTGTTGTTGGCAGGCCTTATAACTGTGTAGGTGGGGTGTCAAAAAGAGAACAACTCTCTTTGGCCTAATAGACAGGAGTTGAACTACTATTACCTTCAGTTTCTTTTGAAAATCCATGCAGTGCAAGCGCTCCTGTGAAGTGTATTTGACTGAACAAGTTGTACAGTCTCTCTATCCTCGTATTAAAAAAAGAATAATAATTTAATAGTATTTAAAAAGAAAAAAGCAAGTAACATGACATTTGTCGCTAAGCAGAGAGGCAGACTATTTGTCTTTCTAATAGGAGCCACTGGGAAAAGAGAGATTTGGGGGAAAAAATCAGCCAGAGGGAATAGGTTGATGAAAGCTGTAAGTTCTAAGAGGGTTTTATTTCTTTGCTGCTTTGTAGTTCCTGTGGGTAAGCGAGTAAACCTGACAGTTCAAACTACGTTTTCCTCAATATCTCAAAATTCATTCGACCTCCCATGTTACTAATTATTTTTCCACCTGAGAATCAGCTATTTTGTTTCAGGCTACAGCAAGGAAAAAAGATGCAGCTTTATTACCAGGGTCAAAAAAAACCCCAACCCTCTGCATCCTTGATAGCATGCAGCCTTTTGTAAATAATAATATCAGTTCCTCTGGTTTTTGGTGGTTACAGTAACCTCTGAGCACCTACAAGGTGGAGAAAGGAGGTAAATCCTTTTCTTTCCCCTCTTGAATGAATAAGCTCTGTTATTTAAAAACTTATTGATTTCTGTAATGCTAAATATATAATATATTCAGGAGATTTTAATCAGCATAGAATTGGTAGGCTGGTGTTGAGAATTGTGGAAACCATGAGCAGTAATTTAGCTTCTTTTTTAGAAAGCATCATACAGGCATTAATTAAGTCTCTAATTAGGCATCCTATTACATTTTACTTTAGAGAGGTTAAAGGCCTGGCACACATACTCTGTCAAATCAATGGGAGTCTTTACATTGATGTCCATGGGATTTGGACAAGTCACAAGGGAGTTGATTAATTTTTTTATGGGGTGACAAAGAATTAGATTCCAGATATCTGACCTACCCCTATCTTTTCTTTTCCTTTGAGTCTTTGATGGTCTCTGAGGAAAGAAAGGCCAGAGCAAAAATATGATGTCCAGAACAATAGCTTAATGGTTCAGTTGATCTATGCAAGTTCTGTTGTCATTAAGTGAATAAGAAATTTAAATGGATAATTCATAAAATGGATACAAACTCAAGTAAATGTTTTGGATTTGTGGTTTAATAGCAAAGGTGAGGGACCAGAATTGATGTGGTCTAAGGACAGGCCTTCCTAAAGATAAAAGTAACAAGCAACTTGCAAACAGCAACTTGAGAAATTAGTTATAGATATAATTTTAACCAACCTTCAGAAATGCAACCTTGCAATAATGAAGTGGGATTATTCATAGAGCGAAAGCTATACAGTAAGGTCAAAGCTGAAATATGGAAAGAATATATTCTGTGGTTTTACAAGGTCCTAGAACACTGTAAAATACTAATTCACAACACCTCTAACCAGCCTTCTGTGGAGCTGCCACTTTCACTGCCTTTTCCTGGAAGACTGTTCTAGTCCTGTGAAGAAATGGATGCTGTAAGAGCTAGGCATGCGGGTGCTTGGTATCACTCGTGGCAGTTATGTCTCAGGATTTTCACAGACCTCTAGAAGACATCCATGCTCTACAGATGTTAGTGAAGACTTGTGATTATTGTCTCAAAAACCTTGAGGCCTGGGCTAGTAAAGTTTTTAACAAGAATTTTCAAAAATCTGTGAAGTTGGGCCAATGTTCTGAGGAGTGTGTTTTGTATCTCACATCCCTGTTATCAATGAGAAGGCTTGATGGTTAATTTGAGGGAAAGACAATCATAAATCATGACAGAAATTGTTTTGTCATATATATCAAGCATACTATTTTTCCCTTCACCTATATTTTCAAAAGCCTATTCAAAAAAATTCAATCAAACTTTCATCTTATAATGTGGGTTTAATGTCCTTCTCTGCTTCATTACATCAATTAAGCAGCTCTGGAAAATAGTTAACTACATTAGGAAACGTAAAAATTTTTTTCTTTTGTGCTTTCAGAGGGCAGAATGCCATTTTAAAGTCAGTTATGCTGAAGGTCTAAAAACTTAGCCCACAATATGAAGCTTCTGAGATGTGGAGTGTGGAAGTGACAGCAGAATATCATCTCTGATCCATCATTGAATTGTTTGATACACCAAGTATCCAACTTCAATCAAAAGAAGCAAGTGAGCCTCATAAAATGTCCTTTGTGGGTAAGATAATTAATTTATCTAATTCTTTTCATCATCTGAGAGTAAGAGAAACTGAAAAAATCAGTCATGAAAGTTCTGTCATTTCATTTGCACATAAAGGTAGATGAGGGTTTTGCTAGTTTGAATATCTGTGATTGAACTACTATTTCTTATTACAATAAATGATTGTAATATGACCAAGAATATCAGACAGTTGACAACTTTGTCTTGTCCTTTGTCCACTTTTGTGTCCAGAATTTCACTGTATTGTTGTGGCAGAGGGCTTGCTACTGAATGTGCTCCCTAATATGTGGTGTAACATCAAGTCAAAATAAGCCTCATCGTCAGCCAGTATAGAAAAGAGTTGTCTGTCCATCATTAAAGGAGGCCAGTTAATATCAGGGGATGATCTGGTCACAGATGTTTCTGTGATCAGGCCACGTTTAAATGAAATTGGCATTTCTGATGCTGAGGTGTCTCCTTACCCTTTGTCCACATTAGCTGGCTTTGAAAAATGATTCTTTATGATTCTGTGTAGTCAGCAAAAAGAATAATTTTTATAAGTATTCTTCAGTCTTATTTCAGCAGTGAAAGGCCAAGCAAGAGTAATTTTGACAAAGGAGATGTTACTTTTTATTATTTTCTTCTTACTTTTTCCTGAGTCTGGCCTGGCTTGAGGAATAGGCCAAGATACTTGGCATATCCTCAAGAACTTCCTTCGCTCAGATATTTAGCTACTTACTGTAATTAAACTATGTTCTTGCCTTTTCAAGCAGCTTAAACTGCATAGATAGAGCAGCCACTGGGAATTTCAGTGCCAAAGTACATTAAAGAGAAGGATGTCTGCAGTTCATTGTATGGGTCTGCATGGTCTCTGTGCTTAGACTGAGGGAGGAAATGACCAATACAGTTAAAATAGATCACTTGAGCATTTCCAAATAAGACTTTCTGACAAGATTATATTGTAATAGATTTTTAAGGGAATATCTGCAGAAATAAAATTTTCTTTCCATTTTCTATTTCCTCCAGGAAGGTGAAAAGAGGGGAGAGCAGATCTAAAGCCAGATACTGTAACTTTATTGACTTAATTGAAATTGCTGCCAATATCAGCTGATGGAAGGAAGACTTGAATCTGTCTCACAGTAACTTCTTCATTTCCATTGTATTGAAAATATAATATAAAGTCATGACTCGTCTTTTTTTTTTTTTTAGAATTTAAAAAGAAAACAGCCCTTTAGCTGCTTACACAGTGATTTAGATAACTTAGAATCATAGAATCATTTAGGTTGGAGACCTTTAAGATCATCAAGTCCAACCGTTAACCTAACACTGCCAAGTCCACCACTAAACCATGTCCCTAGGCACCACATCTACTCGTCTTTTAGATACCTCCAGGGATGGGGACTCAACCACTTCCCTGGGCAGCCTGTTCCAATGCTTGACAACCCTTTCCATGAAGAAATTTTTCCTAATACCCAATCTAAACCTCCCCTGGTGCAACTTGAGGCCATTTCCTCTTGTCCTATCACTTGTTATCACTTGGGTAGAAGAGACCAACACCCACCTCGCTACAACCTCCTTTCAGGTAGTTGTAGAGGGCAATANAGCTGCTTACACAGTGATTTAGATAACTTAGAATCATAGAATCATTTAGGTTGGAGACCTTTAAGATCATCAAGTCCAACCGTTAACCTAACACCCAGCAAGTCCACCACTAAACCATGTCCCTAGGCACCACATCTACTCGTCTTTTAGATACCTCCAGGGATGGGGACTCAACCACTTCCCTGGGCAGCCTGTTCCAATGCTTGACAACCCTTTCCATGAAGAAATTTTTCCTAATACCCAATCTAAACCTCCCCTGGTGCAACTTGAGGCCATTTCCTCTTGTCCTATCACTTGTTATCACTTGGGTAGAAGAGACCAACACCCACCTCGCTACAACCTCCTTTCAGGTAGTTGTAGAGGGCAATAACGTCTCCCCCGAGCCTCCTCTTCTCCAGGCTAAACAACCCCAGTTCCCTCAGCTGCTCCTCATAAGACTTGTGCTGTAGACCCTTCAACAGCTTCGTTGCCCTTCTCTGGACATTCTCCACAACCTTAACGTCTTTCTTGTAGTGAGGGGCCCACTCAGTATTCGAGGTGCAGCCTCACCAGTGCCGAGTACAGGGGGACAATCACTTCCTTAGTCCTGCTGGCCACACTATTTCTGATACAAGCCAGGATGCTATTGGTCTTCTTGGCCACCTGGGCACACTGCTGGCTCATATTCAGCCAGCTGTCAACCAACACCCCCAGGTCCTTTGTCACCAACCAGCTTTCCAGCCCGTCATCCCTAAGCCTGTAGTGTTGCATGGGGTTGTTGTGGCCCAAGTGCAGGACCCGGCACTTAGCCTCGTTGAACCTCGTACATTTGGCCTTGGCCCATCGATCCAGCCTGTCCAGGTCCCTCTGTAGAGCCTTCCAACCCTCAAGCAGATCAACACTCCTGCCCAATTTGGTGTCGTCTGCAAACTTCCTGAGGGTGCACTCAATCCCCTTGTCCAGATCATTGATAAAGATATTAAACAGAACTGGCCCCAATACCAAGCCCTGGGGAACACCACTTGTGACCTGCCGCCAGCTGTATTTACCTCCATTGACCACAACTCTTTGGGCCTGGCCATCCAGCCAGTTTAAGTGCAACTTAACCATTGCACTGGGTTTTCTCAGATATTTGGCATGTTTAATGAATTTCTCAGGCATTTTCATTTTCTTTGTAAGTGCCAATTATCAGTCCAAGGTAATGGAGGATGGTTTAACATGAACTATCAAGGAAGTTTATAAAATTATCATGTCAACACTGTACTCTTCCAGCAGAGTTAGAGAAAGATTACAAGAAAACGATATTGTCATTTAATTAAACAGTATGCATGTTAATATTTTGCTGTTACTCATTACTTATTCTTCATACTGGCAAGTACTAGCTGTCATTTTACGGTGGCATCAGTTTGTTGTGCTTGGTGATGGGCAGTTCCTTAGATGGCCTGAAAACTTCAGGTATTAAATTGGAGGAGGGCCTGTGTGTAGTAGAAGTGGTGATTTTTCTCACCCTCCTAACGCTACCCTAATGTGATGCCAAACAAGATTTCAGTCACAGTTGACTGTGCAGATATTTCAGATGTGATTTCCTCTTCTCACTTTTTCAGCCATCAGTGGAAAGAGTACCGATACCCTAAACTAACATCTTTTTGAGGTGTAGTCTCAAGCTGTCTGTACCTTCAGGATTCCCACATTCTTTCCAAATCATCGAGGTTATCTGTTGTTGGGTTTTGTATTTAAATTTAGATCTGAAAGCACAAACTCCTGCCACTCAAAACTCTGCTAGCTCAATAAGCTAGCAGAGCTAGCTAAGATAACCCATGCTCATTTGGATCACGACACAAGCACTGCGTGTGGAAACCACGTGAAGTCTCTTGGAGTAGCACCAAGAGTAGATATAAAAGACCTTGCTGTAGACTAAGGATGCCAGTAATACCTGACTAACATCCAGATGGGCAGAGAGACTAGGCTCAGATTAAGTCACTGATGCTAATCCCGATTTCCACCGCTACAGAAAAACCTAGCTTTATATTTTAGGTCAGGAAAATGAATGTTTCCTTCCAGTAGTGTTGATAGGTCTTTGGCAATGCTAATTAATGAGCATTCAGTTTTCCCTGTGGTAACAATAGATTTGCTCCAGACTTTTTAGGAACATTTTTGGCCTCTCTTGTGGCTACCGTCAGTTTTTCTTTTTTATTCTGAGATCTGTTTCAAAATAAATCCTATTCCCTCCAAGATACTTAAGGGCTGGTGGAAGTGCTTTATGTGATGGTTCTGTTCCCTGTCAGAATCTAACTAAATAAATAAACACTGTCCATAATTTTGCTTTTTTCAGTAGTCGCGCTCCTGCAAGTGACTTACCTAAATTTACAACTTGGCAGTTTTCATGTCTGTCAAATTCTGGTCATTGTGAAAATGTTTTTTTTGTAATGTGTCCCTCTTTCTCATTGAGGAGGTAGACATCTTCCTAACTCTTTACAAGGAATTGTAAAACTTCTCTTGTGGTAAAAACAAGCAGTCTGAAATGGCCACAGTGCTGGAAACGAGAAAGCTATACAAAGATAGTAAATGCAGACCCTCCTTTAACAACTTGCAAACTAAAGAACAATACAGAAGTGTGCACAACTCAAAGAGGATTCAATGTGATTCAGAATAAACCAGCTTGACAAAGGATTGGAAGTGGCTCATGTTGAGCATTTCTTTATTGGAGTCTTGAAGGATTGAATGCTGAGCAAGGCTTTGGATCTGGGCGAGATACTCGAGCACACAGAGCTGCAAGTACTCTTGAAAAAGTTTTCCTGAATCATGGCCTTATTCTTGGGAGATGTGGATTGCTTGATTGAAGAACTTCCCTCCTTTCTTGAAAGAAAAGAAATTTCATTAGGAACTGTAAATGCTTAGTGCCTCTATAAATCAGACCATGTGCATCTCCTCAAACCTCAAGAGGGGTCACACGTCAATTCCCATTACTTGAAGGCCATTTACATCTGGCAGAATTTGGCCTTCAATTTTTAATTAATTTTGCCCTGGAGATTTTGTAATGTTATGCAAGCAAGAAGAAAGTGGTCTGTTCTTGCCACATACTTAATATATCTATCATTATAGGTACTCCACAAAAATTAGTAGAAGTGATTAGAATCATAGGATAATTTGGGTTGGAAGGAACCTCAGGTCATCTAGTCCAACCTCCTGCTTAAAGCAGGGTCAGTTATGAGATTAATATGCTTCCAAGTTTTTGGTTCTTTTACACTTCCCAGCAGATCACAGGTTAATTCCAGCAAAGTGATAATTTCACCAAGTGTCAATCATTTCTTTAGAAATTCAGCTATTATCACTTTTATATGCTTTTAATTCATGGGTTAACTATGGGAGCTCAGTAATCTATAGTGACAACTCTGTAGTCCTTTAAAATGTTATACTCATTATTATACCACCTTCTAACTTTCCTCATAGTTCCAATAAGTGCTAGAAATACTATTGTTATGATAAGTTATGGATCCCCAATGGAGGCATTTAATTTCATGGTATGTTAAAGGCTATAACAGCCTATTAAAACGGGGGGGGGAATCTTACCTTAAAAAAAAAAAAAAGCAGAATGAAATGCTTAGTGGCATTTCTCCAAGAGAGCCATTTATCAAAACCCAAATCTTAGAGATAAGATTTTTTTGAAGTAATACATTCTTCAGGGGCTATCAATGAGAATGGTGTGGCCATCCTTTTTAGCAAACATTGACTACCATTTCTAAGTCGGAATAGATATCAGCGGCAGCTGAAGAGAGACTAAGCTGATACTGAAGTATGTATATGATTTTCCTCTCATTATTCTTACAAAAATAGCCAAGGAATTAGGACAATTAATGATTCTGCTCATGTGTGTGATTATAATATCGGTGCTGTGAGGGCTTGCTCGGTGCCTAACTTTGCTCACATAAATAGTCCCTTTGGCTTAAAAGCATGGATAAGGCCCTAGTGTTTGTGCTGGCCTTTTGGAAGCTTTCAAAATGCAGTTATCCCTGTGTGAACCTTGAACAGCACTGGTAGGTTTGACTGAGAATCTGAAAATACCTCCCCATGCCAATAGAAGTGGCAGAGCACAGCTGCTTGCTTTTCAGCTACAAAACCTTTGGGTTTTCTTTGCAGCTGTCTGTCATAAGTACTCGCTTTGGAGAATGTAAATAACTAAAGATGAAAGGTGATTTTTGTATAAGGGTAGATAAGTAGATAGGTGAAACCTTTAGTAACTGGACTACTCTAGTTGTCCAAGTACCTACTTCAGTGCCCATTGTAGCCAACAGGAATCTTTCCTTTGGCTTTAGCAGACCCTGTGCTGATCCCTGGAACTGTAGCTGTAAGTGCAAATGAAGAATCCTACAGAACTACCAGAGCTGAAGGATTCAGGAATCTGGAGTAGGATTAAATATTAATTTCTGCTTGGTTGGTATCATCTGGGACTTAGTCACAAAGGGCATTAAAGAACAGGTTAAAATAAAAAAAGAAACCCACAGCCTGAAAATCACTAAAGTCCTTCCCTTCCCCAGGAGTACAATTCTATTGTCCTTTATTATTGATATATCATAACAGTACCAAATATGGGCTGAGTGTTTTACAGTCTGGAGCAACATACAATCCACAATTTAAAAATGGCAGATAAAATTATAAACCAATGAAGGGGGGAGGTGGAGAAAGCAGAGAGGTGAAATTCATAGGTGACAATCAGATGATGTTGTCACCTCAATAATTTTTTTAACACCTCCATGATGTCTTGGAGGTACTACAGTGGGAAACAACAGTTAATAATGGTTTGGCGAGTCAAGGAGTGTTGTAGAGCAGGTTCTTTCTGAGTTAGTTGCTTGGGAGAAGTTGTAAGGAAATTTGAAGATGGGGGCATGGCAGCTGGCAGAAAATATTGAGCTAATGTGAAAAGAAAGACTTTGTTCACCATCATTCCATGGTTATAGTAAGAGCCTTGAATATGAGGGCAACCAGCCTGAATTTGGAACAACTCAGCAACTCAAAGTTTCAGTAGTTAAGGTGGGAAATAATTTGCAGCTTTATCAGTGAAGGAGCTGTATGTATAGAGGGAATGTGGGGCTATGAATTGGAGGCAGAATGATTTAGTACAGCAGGATTCTTTTGAGAATATAATGAGCTTCTGCCCCTAAATTAAAACTTTTCTTTAAAGATTTTGAATCCAAAAATAACTATCAGGGGAGTTTCACAGAAGCATTAATTACTTTCATTCCTAAATCTGACAGTGATCCAAATTCATGTTCCAACTACCATCCCTTTTCCCTTATAAATTAAGGTTGCAGAGCTAAATCATTGGCTTCAAGGACTGCAAAGGCAATTTTCTACATCATATCTCATTCCCAGGTTGAATGTTATACATAGATTATGCACAAACAATGCTGAAAGCCTTTATAGCAGGATCCCTTGAGCCAGTAAACTCTTTGTCTACTAAACAGAATTTCCTAATGACAGTGTGAAAGTATGTGACTGCCTACAGTGGGATTACCTCTTCTCTAACCCTCCAGTGCTCTATCTTTGGCCCATGTTTGATACAACTGTTTTTCTCCTTTTTTATAAGCCTAAAAGTACTATGATTTTATGAGTGGTATTTCCTCATCGTCCTTAATTATCCTCTTTCTTCTGGCTTTCCAAAGTGTTTTTGCTTAATAACGTAGAACGATTTATGCAAGACATAGATGTGTCTTTCAGATGTATCTTCTGTTTCAGTTATTACTAACGTGGATTGGTTTTTTGTTGGGTTGGGAAAAATTGTTGGTTGCCTGTGGGGATTTTGTTCGAATAAAACAAGGAACCGGTATTGCCATAATTCAAGACAGACTCTGCATCTGTGTCATACCCGCATGCTATTTAACCTGTCCACTGGTTGAAATAGAGTATTTTTTTTGAGACCAAGATTAGTGCTTACACCTGGGGACAGCTGAAGTTGCTCCCTCCTCATGTAAGGTCTCAAATATCCCATGCTTATCTCTGTCGTAAGATTTCAATACAGAGGTCCATCTATCTTCCACTTGTTTCTTTGACATGCTAAATGCTACTCTCAGTCCAAGTGTAGGGACAAGGAAGTCACAAAGAGTAACAGCTGGATGCTAAGGATGGGACCCAGGAATACATTCTTAATTTTCTTCTGTGGTTGAATAGTGAAGGAGCATCTCCCTGCTTTTGGCTGGGACTTCTGGACCGGTGCAACGGTTGCAGGTCACCTGAGCGCCAGGCTGATGCCTGCACCTCGGCTGGGCACGTGTGTCCTCTGACAGTGAGCCCATTTAAACCAGTATCTGAATGAAGTATGCTATATAGGCAAAAACTTTTTTTTTTTTTTTTTGCTGTTTAATTGCATCTACTCCTCTTATTTTGTTAGATTTTGCCAGTGTGCAAATGTAATTAAAATATCACAGACCTTAAAGGCCTGTGAACAAACAGTAGCAGCTTCTTGGGACTGCTTAGCTTGGCGCAGCCCCGGCTGGGCTGCTTTTGCAGCCCTCGGTCTGAGAAATAAATTGTCTTTCTAGAAACTAAAGTGTGGATTTAGCTGAGCTTCAAGTGAGCATAGACATCAGAGTAGGCATTGTTGTTTGTTGCTGTTCATGGTACAGGGGTTTTTTTAAGCCCTCAGTTGATGCCTTGGCCTACTACTTGCACAATGTGTGTTTATAGCCTTGCGGTCACCGTCCTTCTTTGGACTAGATGACCATCCATCTAGTCCATCTTTTGGACTAGATGACCTCAAAAGGTCCCTTCCAACCCAAAGCATTCTATGATTCTATGATTCTTGTTTTTACACCGAGTGATAGAGAGAGGCTCTTTGTTTTTCTGCTTTGGGTTTTTCAGCAGTTGGGAACAGATTCTGGATTTTTTTTCATTTTTCTGGTTGATGGTGGAACAAAAGCCAAACTTAACAGATTTCCACACACCCCCCCCCAGACTGCTGGTGCTCTCCGAGAGTTGTATCTCTGTTTTCCTGGAAATATAATAGTACAAAAGTTAATGTTACTGGTGACCTGCTGGCATAGCATCATTCTCCCAGAAATGTATGCTTAAAAAAAGGCTCTGAAAAAAATATCCTCTAAGTCTACAACTGACATATTTTGAAACTTCTGAAGATATTTTGCAATCCAGAGGTATTTAAATCCTACCTCAGTAGTTAACTTCCACTGAAATAACTCAATCCTGGAATAACTTGAAAATGTCGGCTGTATTTTTAAGTAGATATTTTTTAGGTAATACAATGAATTTAAGGGTTTAACAGGAAACGTAACTTGTATCTTTCACCTTTTTCTAACTCTTTGGTCTTGTATCTACTTATTAAAACATTTAATATTTAAGGTTTAAGAAAAATGCACATATATTTCTCTGTAATTTGAACCCACTCTGGAAGGCCCCCAGTAACTGGGACACCTGAATGGTATAACAGTTTAGCGGAATAAAGCCAAGACATGCACATCAGAGACACTTGACTTGAGGCTATCAAAATATATGGAACTAATAGGATGAAATCTTTCCTGTTTCAATACAAATTTTTTTCCGGTCCAGTGTTCTTAGCAAGGAAGGTTGGCAGCATCCTGTTTCCCAAATTGTGTGTGAGCCCCCAAGCTCTTCTGGCCATTGAATTCTGATTTTCCTTGTTTTTTAACCAACTTTATCACCCTTTCTGGTATTTGTTCTGCTTTGAAATGCATAGATGGGATGGCAGAGCAGTTTACTGCAGTATTCATACTTAGTATTTCGGAACCAGTGAGAAGAAGAAGTAACCTGGGATCTTTTGCAAGGGAATAGGGAGAGGTTTGTTTACCAGATCTCACATTTCTGGCAAACAGCTGGCTGTAGTTTTAATAATGAGCTGCCCATAATTGGAATGTATTTAATCCAAGTTAACACACATGCACTAAACTTGCTAATTGGGAATTTCTCTTTGTAATAAGCACATTACTCTTGCTTTTTCAAGTAATGTTAACGTGCTGATACAGCAGAGAGAGTGCACCTCACTACATGAATGCAGCTAGCAGGCCCCAGTGCATGGTAATTTTTGAAGAAAACATGTGGTAAGAGTAATGGCTGAAGTCTGTAGACAGCTTGCCTAAATTACAGTGCATCCATTGAAACCAGGACACATGCTAAGCTGCTGAAAGCAAAGAGATGTCATTAAAAAATGATTCATATACCTTTGCCTTAATGAGTGCTCACACTTGAGGATTGCCAATTGCCTGATCAATAGCTTCACTGGCGCACAAGGCAAAATTCTTTGTACAAGTGAAATATTTCCATTACAGAAGCGTGTAACTTCAGCATATACGCTTTTGCCTTAAAGGAATTTGAAAATAATATTTTTTTTTAGATTTCTGAAACTGGCCTATATTTGAATCTAGTAAATAAACAATCATGCACTGCCATATGGAGCAATTTCATAACAGCACATGGTGAGGTTCTAATGAGTTTTACCATACTGTGCCTGACAGGTGAATTTTCAGCTTTGATTACAGGAGGCCAAAAATAATTCATCCAGGCCAATAAAGTTTGATTTAGATGAGACTCGATTATTTTTGCTATCAGCCATTGAGAACTGTTCTATCCTCATTTTCATTTTCAGGCACATAGCCTGGCAACAAGCAATAATGGATATTTATTGGACTATCAAATCCACAGAGACTTGTTTACTTATCTGAGTACTGCAATTGTCAATATTCTGTAGTCCGCTGACTGCTATCTTTAAAAGGTGTCATGTTTAGGATGTGTTTTCAAGCTCAACTCTTCAACTTTAAAAAAGTACTTTGAAGTTATTATTAGTAATGCAGTGCCTAGAGACCCCATTATGCCAGCCAGGGTACAAACAGAGTAAGAGACAGACCTGACACAGAAAATGTGCAGACAGTCTTTTGAGCTTATTGACGAGCCCAAACACCTCCAAAGCAGAGACAGCCAGTCTCAGTCCTGCTGCAAGTGGGTGCCTCTCCAGTGAATTACTGGCAGCATGAACTCTGTTAACGAGACATATTGTGCTGTTGAAGGATTACAACATGAAGCAATATAGGTGCTGCCATGCTCAAATGGAGCTGAGTTCTGTCTACTGCAACACTGCACATCTTGGAACAGACAAAAGCAGGTCCGATAGAGGAAGGCTTAGAAATCTTGTGTTAAGCCCATGTCATAAGCTGCTACTACCTTAGATCTCACCCTCATCTCTTGTAATTCAATAATGGCCTTAAGCCCTGAAGACCAAGTTGCACAAGCGAGGCAAAGCCACAGAGTTAATTTTAAGGAAACAAACAAATAAATATTGTTTTACTCCGTTTTTCACCACATGAAGACATACATGTTAGTATACTGTTTCAGGTAGTCCAGTTTCTCTGGTTTTCCAGCAAACTAGGGCATTGAATTATTCACAGAAGGCAAGTGCAAAGGGAGGTGTGCACCACCTGGACTTCCTGCAGCTGCAAGAATAAGTAACTGTGCTGTAGCTCTTGCCTTAAAATTTGTAAGAGTTTCTTCCTTGGTGCTTCCCAAAATAGCTTAGTGTTCCTGGAAGACTGGTAGGTCTCAAACTTCTAAAATTTCACCTTAGTACTAACTACTGTTTTTTAGATATCTTACGTGAAAAGGCATACTGGATGTCATCTTGATCTCTTGGAGGCCATTTATTCCCATTGCTTTATTCTTCGCTATTCTTTTGCTCCTTTCTCTTATGTTCAACAGGTGAAAAATGAGCATTTATGCCTTTTGACAAAACTGGCAAACAGGTAGGCATGCCATTCCTGCATAGCGTGTGACATTTTATGCAAAGCTTTCTCTCTGACCTTTCTTTTCTTACCCTTGGTTCAATTTCTTTCTGCCCTGGGGTGTGAGACAATGAAAGTTAATTATGACTCCTGTTAGGCCCTTTGGGGGGTTTGGCTCTTCATATACATCTACACAAAAAAAGTGACCTCAAAGGTCCTTTTTCAACAGATGTCCCCTATCAAACTTCATCTCCTTTTTCTTCTTTTTCTTTCAGCAGAAATTTTAATTTTCTGTTAAGTGAGGGTCATGTAAGAATTCAGTATGAATAAAAATTATATCAAATGAAATTCTATTTATTTATTATTTTTTAGGGAATAATAACATTGGGACTCCTGCTCAAGGAATTCAGAAATCCTTGCCTGAAATTGGGATTACCTCTGAATCCCAAAGTGGAAGTCTAATTTGCAAATGCATTCCCAAAGATGCTGAGGTTCAGGCAGATCTTTCAGGTCCCCTATTTAAAAATGAAATAAAAGGGGCTTCTGATGGTTTCCAGAATTAATATGAGAATGACTTGTGTACTCATTTGAAAGTATCACCAGTGGCTTGCAAATACTTTTTCTTTGCATTCATGAGCTGTGTCGCAGTCTGGTGTCCTACTTAAGGATTAAAAACTTAGGATAAGCAAGGAGCTATGAAATTAAACCAGCATATAACTGAGCCAATCTTAGTAGTATCTCTGAGGTAATTAAGAATGGAGCAACACAGTGATCAAATCAAGGTTGCAATTAAAACTGAATCAACAGATCAATGGGTTCAAATGAGCAAATCATCATATTAATATAACAGGTAATCAAGTAGAATTAAGAGGTTGGCACTGGAGGGAATTTCTGTTAGTTTGAGTCCTAAATTGCAGGGAGAGATGGGGAAGAACCCGTTTTCTTTTAGCCTGAGATTCCATAGCACCAATTGCTGACCTAAGAAAGAAGCACATGAATGATCTTTCTGATCCTAAGTTTACACCTAGTGTTTTCATCCAGTATTTGTGACAGTTTGATTTTGGTTCATTTTTAGAAGGAGCAGCTTATCAAAACTGTTTTCTTCTAGCTCACACTTTTACAGATTTGCTTGTTCTTACAGGTTATTTATGCCTGGAACACTACAGAATCCACTTGTGGTTTTAACCATCATCTCTGTGTTTAAATTGGGTACAATGGCAGCATTTGGACTGTCTGCTGTTAACTCCTATTGCCAATGTACCTTGAAGTCCAGTTCTAAGCCAGAACTCAATGAATGGGAAAAGAAGAGGCAGTCCTTTTTCCAGGGTCGTACAACTAAAATATAATGTAACAAAAAGTAATTAGGAAATCTCAGGGAGCAAGGTAACTGGTTTAGGTGTGTGAATAGACAGAAGATGGTCAAAATCATAGGGTGATTTAGGTTGTCAGATCAGACAAACTCCAGTTTTGTTTTCAAAAAGAATCCGTAGCAATCAGGCATAGCCTAGATGTGAAAATACAGCAAGAAGTCTAAATCAAGAACATATACGGGCTTCAGGCACTAATAAGAGATATGTGGATTCTGTGGTGCAAAGACTGGACTTGATCATCCAGTTAAGAAAACGGGATTAATTCAGTAATGTGGATGTTCTCAAAAATATAGTTTCATGAAGAGCCTCAGCTATGAAATGTACAGTTTCTGTGGTGCTCTTCTAGATGGCTTCTTCAGCATCTCGTACTGTGCTGGAGTTCAGAGGCAACCTTGCCCTGCAAAGAGAGCTTTTCTGTGGGTCAGTTTAGTCCCTTCTTTTCCAAATGTTTGGGAATGCCCGTCTCTAAGATCTCCACTATCCTATAAATTTAGTTAAAATACATTGTTAGTCTGAAAAGTTATTAGAGGCATACAGACAGTGCAATAGCACAAGGCTTGTCTCCTTAGGAAAGAATAACAAGTTCTTTTTACATTTTATTGTAATAAATTCTCTTCCTGATTGAAGTATGAATCTTCCCAGACTCAATTAGAATGTGGGCATTCTCTACAATTCTTTAAAAATATTTTGCCAAACAGGTTAATTTCAAGATTAAGTCACGTTTTTTCACTGATATAAAATAACTATAAACACAGGTTATAAACACAGAGGTAACTCATATGTGCCTGTTTAATATGATAAACTTGTTTTGCCTTTCCTGTGTTAATGGGGATGGCCTTTTGGAAAATTATTATGTGAAAAAGAGATTGTTTAAAATTCAGCATGATCTCAGGAGTTGGGCTATGCTTCTCAAGTCAAAATGGATGCCTACAAATCTTGCCATCTTAATTCAGAGACCAGATGCAACACAGGTCAATTTAATTTCATTACTGTCAGAAGGTCTTCTGAAAAGATTATAATGTTTGCAAGGCACTGCCCGCTGCAAGGTGATGCCACACGAGGAGAGTTCACTGGGGACCACATGCTGGAGTGAAATTAATTAACCCATATCAGCAATGGAGAGTTAAAAGCAGGCCCATAACTTCTTCGATTGCTCACCAAAGTGAAAGTAATAATCAGTTTAAATTTCTTATACTGTTAAGAATCAACACATAAAAAGTTAAATAAGTAGGGTTGTTTTTTTTCAAATTGGTGGACATTGTAACAAAAAGACTGAAAAAGTAAGAGTAGGCATATTTTTATTTTCTCTTTTTATGGTAAGTGCTTACTAAGCTTAAGCTAACAGAAATGCAACTGCAGCACTGGATTGCCCATGATATCTAATTTTCAAATAGACATAAATACTAAAGAACAACTTGTCATTTTAAAAGGGTAAACAGAAAAATCATATAAATTAAGTGACATTTAAGAAGTTCAGGGTTTATTCACAGCCACCAGGGAAATCAGAGACCTAAGGAAGAAAAGTTTCTTTAGAGCATTGATGTAATCAGGCTTGGGAGAGAGATTTTTTTTTTTCCCCCTAAATGATTGTCCAAATAATTTAGAAGCATGATTTTGGACTCAGATTGTCACAAAGGATTAACTCTGTTTCTTTTTAGTTATAGACCCTGCATTTAGAATTCGTTTTTAAGTTGATTGAAAATCAGTTCACTAAAGCAGTAAAAGGCTAAATGCAATCAGGTGACTGTAAGAAATAAAAAACCCCACTGAGGCTCTGTTTTTTTGAAAACAGAAGAAATAATGGCACAGCAGCAAAGTTTATTTTGTTTGGGTCCTTACCTAAGTGTTTAAGGCCAGCAGAGCCTGCACTGGGTAGAGGAACACTTTGATCACCTCCTGAGGTCCATCCAGAACATACGCTATAAGGCTAAGTCTGTCAAATGTTAATGAGTATCTTTGCAAAAAGACTGCCTCACTCTGGAAAAGGATCTGATGAATTAAGCACCATGGCGTTGTCTGTGACTAACTGGAAAATATATTGACAGCAGAGTCATATTTGAACTGTTCAAGGATGCTCAAGGCCAAGCTCTGCTTAGGCTGGATGAGTTGGGACTGGAAGGGAGAAAAGGGAGTCTCCCACTAAAACGTTGAGAGGATGAGTATAGCATGAGAGAGGTTCCACTGAAGTCATTTGGACGTTAATTGCAGCCTGAGAGGGGCATGCCCCCCCAACCCCTCTGCAGCAGCTGGTGGTACATCTTGGTGTGCAGTCAGGCTTTTGCTCTCACTGTGACTAGATCAGGCCTGAAGACCCCTACTAAAGACACGCACCTGTTCTGGGGCATGACAACAAAAATGAACTCTTGCTGTAGCTGATCAAAGGCATCCTTCTGGTATGTTAGTGATTGAGCAGCAAGGCATCCGAAGTGGGTACTTCTTGCATGGCTTGCTCTGAGTGCAGGCTGTAGCAGCTGCTGTTACATGGTATAGAATCACAGAATAGTTTGGGTTGGAAGGTCATCTAGTCCAACTTTCCTGCAATGAGCAGGGACATCTTCAACTAGATCAGGTTGCTCAGAGCCCCGTCCAACCTGACCTTGAATGTTTCCAGGGATGGGGCATCTACCAACTCTCTGGGCAACCTGTTCCAGTGCTTCACCACCCTCAGTGTAAAAAATTTCTTCCTTATATCTGTTCTGAATCTCCCCTCTTTTAGTTTAAAACCATTACCCCTTGTCCTATCGCAACACGCCCTGCTACAAAGTTTGTCCCCATCTTTCTTATAAGCCCCCTTTAAGTATTGAAAGGCCACAATAAGGTCTCCCTGGAGCCTGCTCTTCTCCAGTCTGAACAACCCCAACTCTCTCAGCCTTTCTTCATAGGAGAGGTGTTCCATCCCTCTGATCATTTTTGTGGCCTTCCTCTGGACCTGCTTCAACAGGTCCATGTCCTTCTTGTGCTGAGGGCTCCAGAGCTGGACGCAGTACTCCAGGTGGGGTCTCACCAGAGCTGAGTAGAAGGGCAGAATCACCTCCTTCCACCTGCTGGCCATGCTTCTTGTAATGCAGCCCAGGATATGGTTGGCCTTCTGGGCTGTGAGCACACATTGCCAGCTCATGTCCAGTTTTTCATCCACCAGTACTCCCAAGTCCATCTCGGCAGGGCTGCTCAGTCCCTTCATCCCCCAGCCTGTATTGATACCAGGGGTTGCCCCGACCCAGGTGCAGGACCCTTCACTTGGCCTTGTTGAACCTCATGAGGTTCACCCAGGCCCACTTCTCGAGCTTGTCCAGGTATAAATGCTGTTTCCTTCTCAGTCTGCAGTCGGATGCTGCTGTATCAACAAGCAGATGATGAGAAAAGCAAGAAAGGGGAAAGGTCACCTCCCATGCTGTCACAGCACATCAAACAGCTAGCTGATATTTCTAACCCACAAGTGCAGGAATTCATCGTGCTTATCTCAGAACAGTGTTCAGCGTACCAGACAGCAGTTAGGGCCTGTCCTCGCTACTGGCATTTATCATGTTAGAAGATGACCTTTGAAGGATCGAGTTACCAAACACCATGCTGGCCGCAACTTTTCAATATGTATAGCCAAGAGCTAGCTGTAATGCAGTGTTATGCCAACTTGCTTAGCCCAAACAGGACCAGAGCTTGACCTCAATACAGAACATGACCCATTCTTTGCTGTATTATCCAATTAGTCAGAGCCATTAATTCGTCTCTTTAAGGTCTTGTTCTGACAGGAGACAGTCTTATTGCCAAGATAATCCCTAACATTTTACAAACATAGCATTATAGACAGTTCTGATGAAAGGCAACCTCAAGGGGGCTGACTAATCCTCCCCCTATCCTAAGGCAGGATCAGCAAGACATTTAAGCTTTTCATGAAAGATATTTATCTAACCCATCTTTAAAGAGAACCTATAATTCTGGGGAGAGGGCTGGGTTATAAACCCTGTCCCTTATTCTGTCTTTCTCGACAGCTGCTTTTTTGGTTGTTCTCTTTTTTGACTCATTTCATCCACCAAATGTTTGGTAGCAGTAGAAAGAATACATTTATGCATTGCCTATAAATAAGTTATTTCTATATGTCTTAATAAAAGATTAGTCAGTGGCTTAGAGTCCATTAATTAATAAACTGAGGTAATCTACAGTAACTTTCACTGATGTATTAAGAGCTATCTGTATACGTACCATTCTGATGAATGATCGTTCACTTAGAAATCAAGTCACATCCACACTTAATAGAATAAGTGCTCAAATAAAAAATCTTTAACTTAAAGTCTTTCCATTCAAACTTGTTTTTCATGAAATTTTTTTATAAAAGAGAAAAATGTGCCTCTGTTTTGTAGACTGCTGTCTGAGAAATAGACTACACTTCCACTTTCTCAGAGGCATTTTACACACAGATTATGTGTAGCAACTATATTACAATTAGGGCTATGATCTCTTCTGGTTCTTGTTTGCTTTTTATCAGTGACGTCTCTGACTTGGAAGATTTGTAGTGCTCTCATATACAAAATTATTAGTATGTCAGCAGAGAAAGTGCAAGCTTTTTCTGTCCTAAAGCGTTCATAAAACGTTATGCAACTGTCTGTTACAGATGGAGTTGGTAACACTGCTTACTCTTAAGGTAGTCCAGCTTTTGGCATTTTCACTTGCCAGGTTTTAATTATTCAAACTAAAAACTTTTATGCAAATATTTGCTTCAGGCTAAATGTTTTAGAGAACTTTCAGGAAAAATAGTTCAGCTGCATCCAAGAGTACAGAAGTCTGAGGAAAGGAGGAGATTGGCTTTTCCTCTTGATAAACAAAATATTTAAATGATTTAATCAGAAAGGTCTGTTTGCTCTTTGTTTAAAAATTGGCAGAGATTTGTTCTAACATCAGAGATCTGTCTTCTCCAGCTCCTTGAAAATCCAAAATCAGTTTCTGAAAAGCCTCGACCTGACCATGCTCAGTGGCTCTGCATTGGAATAGAGTCACTGAGTTCTCCAGGTAGCTTCTGATATTGGTCTTTGAGGGACTGTGCAAGGTCATGGCCACCTAACAAACCTGTTTAATTTGCAAGAACAGCCAAAGGAAATCATAGTAATCCAGGTATGCTTTCTCTCTGTCTAGTAGATATCCATAGGGCCAGAATTATTCTTTCTTTATTCCAGCCTGCAGATAACCTGGTGGGAGTGGGCACTGCGGTTTGTTCAGCATTTCCCAGGGGGGTGAGATGTGCTGTTGCCAGGCATCCAGGTGGCCCCTAGCTGCGTGTGATTGCTAGGGTTTGTTCTGTGTCTTAAACTGAGAGGTGTGAGTCATACCTTATAAATCAGCAACTGGTACTTTTTATATATATATATATAAATAAATAAATAAAGTTGCTTGAGAGATGTCCAACCTGTTTATATTTGGCTGTTACACCTTTGACCCACCTGACCACACTCTGCATGCAATTTGCAATGGCAGCTTTAGTTTGGATGAAGTCTGTTGGCCATAACTTGCGGAGGGGTCTGGTGAGGACAGAGCAGGGATACAGGCAAGTACTTGCAATGGTTTTAAGCCTAACCCTGCTCATCTGGTTATTCTAATGTTCACTTGAAAACAAAATAAAAGCTCTCTGGATTCAGTCCAGAAATTGTCTGTGTTGAGCATGCTGCATCACCAGACTGCAGGGACTGCGCAGGACTTACCCCGGCAGCTGGAAGAAGCAAATGCAGAGACAATTATGGTGTTAAGCACTGAACCAGAGAACAGGGAGACAGTTAAACCCTCCCCGCTTTAAACACTTGATCCCTTGTGATGATAACAGTCTGCTTATTGTTGCCAGACATCTCTTCACAGCCAGCGGTAGAAGTCTGCGCTATGTACCTAGGTCTCTGAGACTCCAGCTTGAGGAGTCTTTCTCGCTTGATAGAATTTCATGATAAGTTGTTTCATGAAATTTAAGACTATTTTCTCATTATGGATATATATATACAAACAGCCTCACTCAGGTTTGAAAAGGAACCAGCTACCTAGTGTCTCCAAGATTTTGCATGCTGGACTGTACAACCTTAATAACCTTCTGAATTATTTATTTTTCAGAATCTTATGTATCTCTCAAGATTTGTATCAAATTGGAACCATAGGGGAAACTTGGGCAGTAGGACATAGTAGCAATTATCCCCAGTGCTGCTCAACTATATGATAGCTTAGCTAACCAGTTTTTGCTTTAATGGAGATTGTACTGACTGGTGTTGCTTCAGAAGCTTGTTTTTTCAACCTTTGGTTGCACTACTACGCAAAAACACGACCTCCAAATCAAACTGCTTGCTGCTGACACATACTGAATTCCTGATTCATTTGTAGTTCTGTAGCATGGAATTGCATGGTGTTAGGCATCTGGGTCCAGTTGAAACATTCATTACTTGGGTCCAAATTTATTGTCCTTAGACAAAGGGCTATTAATTAGCAGTAATTCTGACAACAATAAAGTGTAAGTTTTTCTACTTAAAGTATGATGCTAATGTATTTGGAGTGGAACACACTATATCCTTTTTCTTCTTAAACTTGAAAACCAAAAGCAACTACATTGTACATCACTGTACATCACTGTACAAATACTTTTTTAAAATGAAATCATGATAAGAATGCTGTTAAAAAGGTGAGCTGACTGGTCCTGGTTTTACATGCAGGAATTTGAGACTCTCTGGGAGTCTGCTAGCTGGTGCTAGAGCATACGTCTGTATAGCTAAAGGATGTGGCTCTTCAGAGGTTTACTGCTGCTGGTACGAGCAATTTTTTTGCTATTCTTCTGTTGCACCCAAAGTGGCTTGGTTTAAAGTTAAGATTGGAGGTGTTTTCGGAATGCGGAGGGGTTTTTTGGAACTGAGTTCTGACTCAAAGCGAGTATGTCTGGTTCTCACAATGCAAAATTAAATAGATTAGTTTAAGTAAATAGGCTTTCAATTTAACTTGGAAAGACCGTGGGATTTGGGTAAACAATTACAGGTTTGGTTTTTTAAAAAGATGGTCTGTCTTGTACTATTGAAAACCAAAAAGTACATTTCTTAGTGAAGAAGTATCTTCCAGAATTTGGGACAGGCTTCGTAACACACCAGATGATAAAAGAAGGAGTTTTATTTCAATATATCTGTCTCCACAGTGT
The DNA here is from genome assembly GCA_013401315.1 of Balaeniceps rex. Lineage (NCBI taxonomy): Eukaryota > Metazoa > Chordata > Aves > Pelecaniformes > Balaenicipitidae > Balaeniceps > Balaeniceps rex. The sequence continues at coordinate 32,229 of VYZW01003820.1, forward strand.
AATGTACGTTAGTATGTGTAATGACTGCAGGGACTGGTTAGATGTGTGATAGAACACACAGTACTGTGCTGTTATCTTGTTTTAATTACATGCAACATTTTTCTTCAAAATGAAGAAAACAATAGAGACAATAATCCGTGAGCAAGCAGATATGTGGATGCAAAAGAGATGCCTACAGTATTCCTCTGTTGGTAGTACCAAGAAGAAAGGTCATGAAAAGCCCCATAAATAGCCTCTATTACCCAGAAAGAATGCCTCAGTAAGTGTCTGACAGAGAGATCCCCAGCTCCCAGCAGCCATTAAAGCAGACTTTCACTTTCAGACATTAGAACATAAAGCTCCTTAATGAAGGGAAGATGTTTTTAGTCAAATTGTTTTCTTTTAATATTTGTTTTTTCCACTTAAACAAAATGTATATGACAAATGACTGACTAAGCTTACAAGAAAGATCATTGTTAAAACGGACAGTTTGAATCAAAATTTTTTTTAAAATTCCCATTATACTATTTAAGTGGAAACAATCCAGACATCATTAAAATAAAGCAGAATTCCTTCAGGGAGAAATTATTTCTGGTTTGATTTCTGTCAAAATGACTTTGACTTTCAGAATACTTTTACAAAATGTTTTCCTGAGGCTTTGCCTTTGTGAAGGGTTTTTAAACAAAGGAACTATTTGCCACTAAACAGAAGTAATCTGATAAAAGATTGAATTCAAATTAAGTATGCTGCTTTTTTTAATGGAAGAGGTTCTTTATTATTTTATTTTGTTTTAAGACATGTCACCTAATCAGCACATAAATCTTCATGGAATTCATCTGACAACCTCATTAATTTCCTGTTAATACTGCAGTGTGAAGAAAAGACCATAATTTCATGAAGGTAATTTATTTTAAAATCAGGTGCCTCATATTTTTATTTCTGTGAGTTTGTGTTTTAATGAAGCTAATCGCAGTCATAAACACATCCTAGTGGACACAACATGGTTATATACTGATTCTGGAGAAGGCCTGATCCTGCTCTCACTCATGCGACTGTAAATCAGGAATAGCTCCAGTGAAGACACATGAGGGTATGAACAAATGTAACCTGGATGAAACAAACCTCAGGGGGCTGTAAGAACTTCATTCATGTTACATTGTGGCAAAAGTGGTGTAAAGAACCCTAATTATCAACATGAAGCAACTTGTCGGGCAATGTTATGGTGTTAGAGCAGCAAAAACCTGAACTGATGCAACCCTGAGTCAGGTCTTCCTTTTCCCCAGCCCCTCCCTCTTAATTTGAAGTTCATTCTTTAAAAGTTCAGCCAGTATCTGAAAAAGGTGACTTTTCTGCTGGAAAGCACATCATCTAGGGCCTGATTTTCAGTTCCTTTGTGCCTCAGTCACTTATACTTGTGCAACTGAATCTGAATTTTTCCAGTCATATGAATAGAAGAGATTTTTTTCCTATTTACTTTCTTTTTGTTGTGCTTTTGTGTTTTGGTTGGTTTTGTCTAGGCATAGACATAGCAACAAAGAGCAGATATTTCTGCTGTCCTCAGGTTCTCCTATTGCCATCCTGAGACCAGGGTTACACCAGAGCTGCATCGAGTGTGAAGATACTATAGCCTCTCCTTGTCTATTCTTTTCTGCCCTACAGTGGAAGCGATCATGTTCTGAACTGTAACTCACTAGAATTTGGGCAAATCGTCTATTTAAGAGCAGTGTTCTGTAATGGGCTTGATGATGAAGGTGCTTACATAACATATATACTATTGTTGTCATAAGTAGAAGCTAGGCTATTCATAAACTGTTGGAGCTTTGATATAAATTGATATACATTACTAAGCACTGGCTATGGAAAAATCCCAGACTGTTGCTGGTAGTGAGCAAAGATTTTGAAGAAGCATGGTTATATATAGCTTGTATGTCTTCTTCAAAATTCTGTCCACTTTTCAATGTCATCATTCTCTTAATGCTGTTTAAAAGCTTGGTGGTCACAAGCCCTATGCAACCATTAAAAATAATGGGATACAATTTCAGGGAAAAAAAGAACAATTTGTGTGAAAGTGGCTTGGGCTCTAAGCAAATGCAAAGAGAACCCATTTCATTGTCAGAAAGTTTCAGAAACTTCACATGAAGAGTGTACAGAAAGCATCTTTCAGACATGATTTTGAAAATTGCTAATATTTGAAACCAGCTGGTGTAACAAGGTTACTGAGGTGAGGAGAGAACTGCTGCCTGGAGGACATGTATTAGAGAGATCAGAAGATGTTGCAGGCAAGTTTCAATATCCGTAGCTATTTTTTACAGTAATTTCATTGCAACATTGACCACTGAGAACAACCACCTGTCATTTAACCAGTCCTGCAACTTCTTTTTCCCCCACTTTTAATCTTCTAGTGGAGGCAGCTGAATAATACCTTTTTCAAGGTAAGTGTCTGATGTGTTACATCAATCACTAGAATTTCTTCTAAGATCCACATTATACTTTAAACCTTGACCTTAACAGCTATATCAGCATAATAATTTTTAGGTATCTGAAGGATTTAATACTTGATCAAGAGAGGTGTTGGGGGCTCCTTTTATGACCCATGGCAGGTAGGAATACGATTCTGCTGCTCCCCCTTGCATTATTCTCCATCATCAAGCTTTTAAAGGCAAATAGCTTGCGGCATGGGTGCAATCTTATCTGTATGGTAATGCTTTATTAGGAAATAGTAACCAGTTTAGATGAATAGCAGGTAAGCTATTTTGGAGAAAGGTGTTTGGTTTCCAGGCCAAGTACAGCATGGAGAGGTGCAATAAAAATTTCATCTTCTTGCCCCACGGTGACAGAGAGCTCTCTTTAGCACGTTAGAGTATGCCAGGCTTCAAAGCTGTTGGATGTTTTTTGAGACTGAGTAAGAAAAGTGGAACAGGGATTTTTTTTTAAATGGTGGTTTCTGTAACGTGAATGCAATAAGTAAACGGTGACCAGCTTGTTGCATGGAGGCTACAGAACATCTTTCAGA
>VYZW01003821.1:1005-24765 GCA_013401315.1 Balaeniceps rex
AGGTTCTTCACAATTTGAGCTTGAAAGATTAAAATTGGAGCTTAGCCTCATTTCCAGCCACTTCCACAATCGTGGTAGAAAGGCTCATATAGAGAAGTCATTGTGAACTGTAATTGTTGTGAAGAAGTCGCGGCACATGACCACCCTGAGAGAATTTCAGCACAGTTTGAGATTCTTTGCTGATCTTTTGCTGGAACCTGCCTGCTGTGTTCTTGCTTAATCTCAGCCAGTCACTGTGATTTGGAGTTTAGCAGACAATTTGTGTCTGTTGATAAGCTTGAGCGGTTTTGGCAGTGGCTCATATTGAGTGGCATATCCAGCTGACTGCTGATAAGTGTCCTTTGCTTGGTAAAGCAGGGGATGAGGGGAATTGGCCTGCATGAACAGATGGCGCCCAGACGTACTGCGTAGTACAGATTTTTCCCCAATATTCTTTCCTTTCAAAACAGCTGAGTTTCACTTTACGGAACCCACAGGTGTCTGAAAGGGCATCAGCATGGACATGGCAATTGAAAAATGAAAAATAATTGCAGGCTGACGAGCGAATGGATTTGTGTTGCATTACAAGCTCGAGGTCCTGTCCAAGACCAGAAAAGAATAGGACATACTGCCGAAGTGTGTATTAGGAAAAGGAGACCCGATTTCAGATAACTATAGTAAACAGGACTACTAGTAATTTATTGATAACTTGTCAAGTAGTTTTAGATATTGCCAAATATTTTGTTTGTTGTTTTCTGCTGCTAAGTATAGCAAAGGATTTGCCATACTGAGTTGCTTTACTGTCATTGCCTGGATGCCTCGGAGAATAAAATCTTCCCGTGCAGTTGCAATATCTGTCCATTTATGCAATGTTGTTTGACACAAGTTGTCAGAGAGACTATCAAATGACGTTATTTAATATGTTAAATTACTTTTATGGACAATCTAAATTTCAATTGCAAGTGTTCTGACTAAAAAGGATCTTGTTCCTCTTTATGCAACATCATCTGGTGATTCTTCAGTAGTACAGCTGGCAATAACAGAAACTGATGTTAAGGCCAGAAGAGGTGTTTCAGTGAGTTGTCACCTGTGAACAACGGTGCACATAGGTGTAAGGGAAGGATTTGTGTTGTGGAACTGTAAAAGAGCCAAAAGCAGATTCCAAACAAACCTTGTGCTCTCTTCTGCATTAGAGAATCGGCTGTTAACCTAGTGCGGAGCGGCTCTTACACCCGGCAGCCATGGAGGGATGAATCAAAGGGAAACGAAGCTCCCCATTCTGGTGCGCCTACTACCTACGTATCTACCTACTTGAAAAGGTATGTCCAGTTCTGGCTTACATGGCTTCCCAGGCAGTCAGTTCTACTCTTAACATGCCTCCCAAACTTCAGCCTTCTGCTTGCTGCTTACTGCATCAGTGTAACTGGCCTTGGGACACTCTTCTGCTGAGAGCAGGAAATAAAAACTAAGATTTGCTGACACTTGTCATGCTAAATAGTATTTTTAAAGGCCATCATTTTTGTCGATTTGTAAATTGCTGAACTGAACTTAAATACTCCCGTTCGCATAATTCAAATGCGAAGTGTGTTCTCAGTTTTATGCTAGTATTATGGTTAGATAATAAAATAAAAATTGATCATAAAAAGAGAATAATTACAGTCTGAAAGCATTGTTCAAGTAGTTATTGACAGGTAAGTTGTAGCTCATCTCTAATTTTGGTTTATATTAGTCCATGTTTATGACATCATTATCAGAAAAGTGGCAGTGTTCGTGTGCACGACTTCCAGCACTTGCTATGGAGCGAGACTGATGTCTCCAACCGTTTTCTTGTGGCAATAAGGAAGCAGTTTCTGCACAGTGTATGTGAAATTGTAGAGGCTGATTGTTGGTAAACTAGCCAAGCGGAATCAGGAAAGCAATCCTGTGCATAACTTCTTTAACTGGCAGTATCTTTTACTGCTTTGGAAGGCAGAGGCTCGGTTTCCTTGAAGTACCAGATAATGCCTGTCTCTGAATGAGGTGAATTATTTGCCTTAACAGAGCAAGGCATTCGTACGTTACTGAGTTTTCATCTCAGTGGGAGAAGGAGGATCAGCCCTTTGTGCAAAGTACAGTTGCATCACCTCACCTTTATTTTAGCTAATACTGGAAACCATCAAAACAGCGTGTATAAACACGTCACGCTGCAAAGCCATTTGATCTGCGCTTAAGGAAAAAGGCAGAAATATTTCAAGGGTTTAGATTGTGTTTCACCAAGTTCTAGACCCTGAACTAAATAACTATCCTGAAGACGGAACAATTGCTTGAGATATTTGGGAAGAGGCAGATTTTTTGTGTTCTAGTACCTATGCTGGTAGAGGTAAGTTGTGCTCGAGGATATGTCTGTCCAATTGCTGAGCACATACAGACCCATTTCCACAAAAGGTGAAACAGCCACTTCAAGCAGTAGACTTCTCCTGATCTGCTGATCCATTCTAGTGACTTCACATCTATCCTGGGACATGATGACAGCCAACCTCCATAGCTTGTCTCTCTCCAAAGGCAGTCTGACAAGCTGCAGCTGATTACATTGGAAAACTTTTGCCTCTTGCTGCTGGCATGCCTTACTGTTCCCTAATCTGAGAGACGGTCCAGTCACTAACATGGCTGTCCATTAAACAGTCAACGTTTGTAAAATTTTATCTCTGCTAATCCTGAACCAGATTTAGTATTACATTCAAATAGTTGTACTGTATTTGCTTGGTTAAACTGTACAGAGGCTAGTGAAGGTTTTGGCTGGCAGTGGTATTTCACTAATACCGATTTATTGTCACAAAGGCTGAATTCTGGCCTTTCACAGGAGAGTGTTGGTTTACAAGCAGTTACAGAGAATAGCTTTGCCAGGCAGGAATAAAGTGTACTTTTTTTAAAGAGAGCAAAGGTTTTGCACTGTATGTACAAACAGTAAAATCTTGATCAATTTGACCTCTATCCAGTATGGTTTTCTATAGAAGAGCACAGAGAAATTAAATATAACTCTATTGAACCTCTGATTTCTCCAGCCTTGTGCATCAGCCTCTAAGATGAGGAAGGCAGCCTGGTTGCCTGTTAAAGGACGAGCTCTTTGTAATTTCCAAGTATTAACAAAACTCTGAACACAACTCCAAAAGATAAAAGCTCGTTCTGAGAGAGGAAGAATTAAAGTGAACATGACATACATGGATGTTACTGAGAGGACGACTTCTGGACGTCTGTATTTACCCTTTACCTTAGCATTTAACTAATCTCAATAAAGATACCTGGTTATGTTCTATAAGCACTTTATATGACCCCCAAACAAAGAGTAAACGACAGCAACAGATCATCTTAATATGTTGAAAATGGCTTTTCTTCTAGAAGGTGAAAAAATAACTTGCAGCAATGTTGCAAACGTTCTTCAGCTTTAGTTGAAGCGAATGTTAAAGTGCTCTCTGTAATAGTCGTGACTGTCATTCATGCTACTTTATGGGTGTACCACTAGCCCAAAAATTCACAGAACCCTGTTCTGACAGCCTGTTCTCCATTTTAGTGCATATTGGCCTTCAAACAGCCAGTTCACATCGCCTGCATGTTAAAGGATTTGGAGGAAAACTGGCATAGCAGATTGAATTAATTCAGCATGCTTCCTTTGACATCAGCCATAAGAGATGTCTCACAGGAAGGGATCACACACACCAAAATGAAGTCACTTTTTCACACAGTTAGTTTCTCCTTCATTTTACATATTTGCAAATACACCTTCTTACTGGTTTTGTTCACATAAAAACCATCACAGCGAGCCAGGCCAACAGTCCATACAGTCCAGCCACTGTTTCTGACAGCAGCTGGTTTTGAGGGACAAGTTGCAAAAGCTAGGATAACTCAAGAGCAGTCTTCCACCTCCCACGCTCTCCGTGCTTCCAGCAATCATGATTTTAGGGTTATACTTAACCATTGTTCTTAGTAGCCCCCACTGTGGCCAACTTCCATAAGCAAATCCCGTGTTGATCTCTGCAATACCCTATGGCAGTGTGTTCAAAAAAAATACTTGTGTTTTGTGCAAACCTTTTTTATTAGCATATGTGGAAGCTTTTTAAGGTTTCAAAGGCTTTTAAGATTTTGAATTCTACTTGCCTTAGCTGTTTTCAGAAGTATTTCTTTTTATTGATTTGAAATGTTGCTTTCCATTTCATTGCTCATTCCCTGGTGGTTATGTTATGGTGATTATGTTAGAGAACCAGTAGCACTGTGTCAGTGCCTTTTTTATTTCTAATGTTGAATTCTTTAGCATAAATTCATAATCCTCCTTTTTTGAAGATTCATATGAACACAGCTATTAATTAACAAGATTCCCTGGCTAACCATTTTCTTGCAATTTTCTGCTCCTGTTCACATCAACTGTGAACAATTGAATAAATGCCTTGGAGTCCTCCTCAAACTCTGCAATGCCACCCATGCAAGATGATGGGACGGGGAGGTGAATTCCTGTAGAGCTGTCAATGCCTTGGCTCCCTTCTTGTGAGCAGGGGTGTGTGCATGATGCCCCAGCACCACGTTTTGCTGACCCGGGGCATGCGTGTGTAGGAGTTATCACAACGCCATCACCGTGCTCTTTTCCTCCTCTCTCAGCTCACCCACATCTCTGCTCTACTGGGCACTTGGTGCTGCTTCCACCCTCGTCTCCCCTTTTCACCCATCACCTTTCCCTTCTGACAGACAGTCCTTGTCAGGTCTTACTTAATAACCCCCCCGTGTCCTCCCTTCCTGACAGAGTTCCTTCTCTTTTTAGCAGCCACCCCTCGTGCCCCAGCCTCTCTACCTTGGGGTCTCCTAGGATGGTGCCACATCAACCCTGCTCCCCCCAGGGTTGCCACCACATTTTCCCCTGCTGCTCCTCTTGTTCCTTCCCCTGGTGCACGCTCCACTACCGTTGCCTTCCCAGTACACTCACTTCTGCAACTTCATGGCTGCTTGCTCTGCACGCCCACGCCAGCCAGGCTTAGCTCCCTGCTCTCGCCCTCCTCCCAGCCCATCTCCAGGGCTTGGCCTCTTCCTCTGGTGCAGAGAGCCAAGAAGGGAGGCACTTGCTTCCAACAGGACTTCCTGCTCCCCAGTGCTCCGGGCAGGGGCCGGCTTTCCAGAGGAAGCTTTGTTCAGGGTCCGGTGGAGGTTGCTACCTGGTGACAATAACTTACTTGTTCCTTTGTGACCTGGATATGGCAAGCAGCCATCAGCTGAAGAGCCCATGTGTAAGGCTCCTCCCCGTGGAGGCCTTCCAGGATGCCCCAGTCTCTCCTTTGGCTCTCCAGGGACCAGCTGCTTGTCCTGGGCTGGCTGGGGGACTTGGCAGGTACAACTGATTTGTAAACTGGGTGCCTAAGTGGATCAGACTGGATCCTTCCTCCGACCTCCTGTCCTTGGCTGTTGTCCTGCCCCTTTCAAGTTTTATTTCAGCCTTGGGCTGCTCTCTCTGACTCTTGCTCTAGTGTTGACTTCCAGTTCCAGTGCGTTGTCCCTGGCCTTCCCATAAACCTGCAGCTCTTTGTCCTGGTCTGCTTTTCCTCTAGGTCAGCTTTTATTCCTGGTGCAGCCGCTTTCCCCCGTGCTCGATGTGCGCTGGCATGGGAGTCGTTAGGATGCAGGAGGCGAGAGCCAGCCTTCCAGCCTTCCTAGCCTTTGATCCTGCAGACAGCCCAGTCTGACCAGTAGCAACCAGGAATACCAGTTGCTGGGAAAGGCGTGGCAGGGTCCTAGGTCACGCATGCAAGCTCGTTTGCTCTGTGCAGACAACGAGCAGCCCGTATGTGGGGCTCTGGCACATGCAATAAGGAGATTTTGCCAGATTTCATCAAGTCTGTTTTTAGAGGTGTGCAACTTATCCCACTTCGGGTGGATTTTCTCTGAAAAAGCAAAAGGGTACATCCTCGTATGAGCACCCTTCTCCTTTTCTGCCTCTTCTCCAAAGTATGAGTGCTTAAACACTTACAGCTTTTCAGAAATAATGGTTTTAAGGGTTTTGTTTTAAACTGGCAAAATACGTATTTCCCTTGCTCATTCCTGAATATTTTTTTGGACAGTTTTGCTAGCTATTTTGCAGAAATACGGAGTTTGTGCCAAACATGCCTTAAAGAAAATTAAAGCCTGAACTGATCGTCTTTGCCAAAGCTTTCAGCCACTGAAAACAAGTTCTTAAAACTGGAAGACCTGGGCATCCTTAGGAGGCGATGCAGCCAGACCTGCTTATGTCACTCTCTCCTTCCCTGCTTTAAGCAACCTCGTCCTTGCTCATTGTTTCTGCCTTTCCCCAGAACACAGGGGTGCTCTGTGCGTGCCGCTTTCACTGCGGTAGGGTTTTTCCCTTCCCTGATCTTCACCGATTCACCTCCACGCCGTTATTCTCTCACTGAAACTCAGCTGGGCTTAGCTAAGAGGGGTGCTGCTAGCGCTAGCCTGCGTGAGCGACCTGCAGCGACTCCGGTGTTCTCTAATCTCCTTGCAGATGTTTTGCTAAGATGTAATACTTGCTCCCTTTCCAGCTGAGAGCCCAGCTGCAGGGATGTTCTGTTGAATATTTACTGTGCTCTGAAGGACGTGATTTTGTGATGTTTTACAGTGCTTCATTTGGTAGAAGTAGTGACCTCAGCAGTCCCTACATTTCAGCCAGTCGCAATACATCTCTAGCTACCTCACCCACTACCATTGGTTCATCTACCTCATTGGGCACCCCGTGGCAACCTGTCTCTTCCTGTCCCACATCTCTTGGTGTGAACACTACTGCATCAGCCCGCCAGTATACCAGGTAACGGCTCACAGCTGAGATAACGCTGCAGAAAATCAGCATTTGGGTTGGAAGTTCTGAATTCTGGAGTGGAATATGGATTGGAAATGTGCTTCCACGCAGGAAGCGCTGATAAGAAATCCCAGAATGGTTACGTTGGACGGTTTCAGTAGTGCGTATGCACCAGCAGACAGCTAACAGCCCGTATGTGACCGTAGTTTCTTCACTCGCTGGAGTGGTCAATTGTGCCCTCTCGCTACCCTGTTAGAGACGCAATGTGTTGCTCAGGCTGCTCTTGGCCGTTCAGTGTACAAGCTTTTGGAGTTCATTCCTTCTGCTTATTCACCAGGTACATTTTCTAATCATTTTTGCTACAAACAGGGATGTGAAGACTATGAATTCCTCCTGCTTATTCTTCCACAAGTTTTTAAAACCTCATTTTAATGTGTGCTGTTCTCTACAAAAACACGAGTCTAGAACGAGAAGAACGAACGGTCAATGCTCCCTGGAGGTGACTGGTCTCGGTCAGCAGTTGAGTTCACTTGCTTTGCTTTCCATTATCTCTTCTCTATTTCAGAGCCCCTTTCAGGCAACAAACTGATTCTGCTGTAGAGAAAAATACAGAGGGCATCTCTGCTAGCACCCCCCTAGGTGTAATCACAAATCGTGCTATACTCGGCTCTGCTAATGGTATTGCGAATGCCGGTGCTGCCTCAACTACAGGAAAGGACTTCTCAGCTGAGGAAGCCAGGGAGCGCAGAAGGTTAGTGAGCAGAGTGCCGGTGTGTGTTGGTCCTCCTCTGTCATCAGGTCTCACGTGGTGGTCATGGTGGGGGTGTAAGAACGGTTTCTTAGGTGCTATGTGGAGTTAACAGGCTGCTGCCCCTGCTCCATCTTAAGGTTTTGAACTGCGTCATCACTGGATTGTAGGTTAAATTGAGTTTCATAATTTTCTACTTCTCTCTTCAGCCTCTCAGCCTTTTTCTTCAGTAGTCATCTCAGCTACTAATCTCAGTCCCGAAGGCCTCTATGTATAGAGGGACGGACAGCCCAGCAGCCGCTTGCAGTAGGTTCTGTAACATGAATCCCATCCAAAAAAGAGCGTTGGGCTGAGAGACATTCAGATAAAATCCATCCCTCTGATTCTGCTCAGCTAAGTTTACGTATGCCCCGATGGAGACATCTTTGCTGCACAAGTCCCCTAGATTCCCTCTGTAGCTAGTGGGAGAAAAACATTCCTGGAGCATGCATTTCTTTTGATTGACTGTAAAGGAAGATTTAGCACAGAGGTGGAAGTCTACCACGTGCAACCGAGGCTATTCCAGCAGCAGCAGCATTTTGAATTACTCTGAACCTAGGTGGTGGTATCTCTTCTTACTGTATGATGTTATTTTAAGACTGGGGAAATATAAATCTGGGGTAGCCAGTGCTCTTTTCAAGGGAAATTTACCTTGTGCATTTAAGTACAGAATATCAAATGATCCATATTTATTCCTGCAGACAAGTTAATTTTTGCGAAATCTGTCTCTTCTGATGAAAGTAAATGGTAATAAATAAAATGCAGCAATGAACTGTGTATTTCTAACTAGCAACCAGTTCATGGAGTGTTTTCAGCAATTGGATTCTTCCCAAGTAAAATAATAACTTCTTAAAATACAGGCGTTCCTGAGTGGAGGTAGTACTGACATATTTTAAATGGCCGGAAGCCAAAGGATGTGAAAAGCAATAATGGAAATTATCAGCTTGCAAAGATAAAGATGGTGGAGCTCAGCAGTGCCATGAAATCTGCAGTCAGCCACGTGACCTCTCCCGTGGAGGGGGGGCACGCTTGCTGCCGGCTTCTCTTTGCTTCGGCTGCAGCAGACCCAAGAAAGAAGGTGGTCTGTGCTATTTGGAAAATACTCAAACTTTTCATGCTGTTTGGGCTTTTTCTTTCCTTTTTCTCTAGAGCTAGCACAGGGAGTGCTTTGAAGGTATTGCAAGCGTTCTGGATGAGCCACACGCATCAGCTCTGTATGCAGGAACATAATTCGAAATAGCTACTGCAGAGTATCTGTGTGTGTAAGAACACTTATGTTTAATATTAGGAGTGCCTCTGTATGCCCCTTGTCATGTTTGCTAGGGGTCGCTTGGCTTGGTGTCATTTGCAATTGAATTGAGATGGGCTGCCAAAAGATACTCCCGGTGCAAAGTGAGATTGTGCAAAAGAGGACAGAGTGAGTATTGTGCTTTCAGTTCACACTTCAGACCGTTTCACAGCAGTGTCTCCATTTTGGCAAGCCCAGAATCAAGTTGCAGAAGCTTTAGATTTTTCCCTGGAGAAGCGGGCTCCACAAAACCCACCAGACTTTTGGCACTGCCTGCAGACAGGGAACTTGACTGTGATAGTACTTGTAGGTGCCCAAAAGAGCATCTATTAATATTACTGCATTGGCATTTATTGCCGAATCAGTTTCTATAAATAATATAGAAGATCTGTTTAAGTCTCCTGCATTCTTTTTAGAGAACCATCTCCTATGAATTATGGTAATGTAAAGAGAAACACCAGAAAATTCCTCCCACCTTTAACTGATGCTTTGAAACTACTGAGAGGAAAAAAAGCACAGCAATGATGCATTGTGCTTGTGGAGGAAACCTTATTTAGGAATGTATGTTCTAACAGCAGGATATACCGACTGGGGAACTGCCTGCACATTTTGAACTAGGAAACATGGACCTAGAGAAACAGGAGAGGTCACCTAAATGTGAAAAGCTTATTTTGGAAGGAGACCAATTCCAGTAAAATAAAATAAAAAAGGAAAATGGCAAACAGTTGCCAGGGAAGCACTGTATGGATTTCAGTTCCCACCGGCAGCTGTTGCAGGAGCATTTGGTCTGCTTCAGTGTTTCCAAAGCTCCAGCTTTCTCTTAGCAACAAAAACATAAACAAGTTTATCATCTAATATTAGATCACAGGGATGTCTCCTAACTTGTGGCCTTAAATTATCTGCGTGAAGCCAAAAGGTTAAAGCAGAAGAGACTGCTAGGTCTGGGGAGGAACAACTAGCAAAGTTCTCTGGAGTGCTGTTTTGCATCCGTTGGTGGCCAGCAAGCCTTACCCTGGCCCACCGTAGCGTTTCATCCGTGGTGTTTTACCTGCTGCTTGTTTGCTAGCTAAATTGGTCAGCAAACGCTCCGGTAGCTGGAAAATAGTGTGAATCATGCCTCACGTCGTTACAAAGGGGAGGAAAGAAAAAACAGAAAAGGCGGCAGCACAGGAGAAATCAGTTTGGAGGAATGCAGTGCAGTCTGTCTACCTGGACGGACTGAGCAAATCGCTGCCCGGTGGTAGAGCCATATGTCTGGGACATTCAGCCAAGCTGCTGCCGTGCATATTTACATGTACCCAGCTGCACGTTCAGCCTCCCTTAATTCCGCTGCAGCACTGCGGTGTGCTGATGCTGAGAGGCTGGAAACATGCCATCTCCCAGAGTCAATATTTTTGCCAGGCAATTTCTTTTTCATGGGAATTTTGGAGCCGCTGATGAACATTGCTGTTTGGCCATTTCGATGATCTCCTGCCAGTGTCAAATTGTCTCACGTTGCAAATGCATTTGTCCAGCTGAACTCAAAACAGCACTGGCTCTGCTAAGGGTGAACTACAAGCGCGTGGATGCTGTGCCTACAGTATCTCACGTAGACCCTGTTCCTCCGGGTGCAAAACTAACAACATCCTTTCCGTTTCCACTTGGTGCAAGCAGGTGGTGGGGACTCGGTGCGGGGCGGGGGGTCCTGTTGGTTGCAGCCCGCTGCCGGATTACCCGGGATGACAGCGGCCTCTAGTGCTGCCGAAAGCTGCTTTGCAAAGTTCATCTGCGACCTTGTTCGTGTAGTTTTAGTGCAGGCTTCTGTGGCCCCATCTTCTCCCGGGAGGCCCCTGCTGCAGCCCCTCTCGAGAGGGTTCCTCGTGTCGCACGGCTCCCTGCGCGCTGGAGGCTGCTTTTGGAGCTGTGTGGAGGGGAGCCTGCAGGAGATCTCGCCCAGCTGGAACGTGACTTGTGCCATGAGACATCTGGTGCTGAAAGGAAGGTCTGGGGGGTCTGGGTCTCGCTGAAGCCTGTTGTGTCATATGAAAGCTTTGGTTCCAAGGACAGATTGAAAGGCTACCATGCAGCCCACAGCTCGTGGTTAGCTGTCACGTGGCATAAGACGAGCTTTGTCCGAGAACTTCTGCAAGGCAGAGCCCAAGTCTGTGTTCTCAGTTGTGTGACCAGTTTAAAAGGACACCCCTGAATTTGAAATCTGGCCTGGTTTTGTAAGAATTAGGATTTTAATTTGTCCTTCCTCTTCCCTCCTCCGCCCCGCCCCAGCCACTTTGTTTATACAATTGCATTCTGTGATTGTATTTGTTCTTCCTGTTCCTCAGGAAGGTTCCAGCAAGGTGGTAGCACTTGCCGTCAGGCAAGCTGTTAGTTAGAGAGAGGAAACACGTCTCTCTTCCTTATTTTTTAAGTGTTCTGACCAGTTTTTCAGATAAATTAAGACCGGTATGAGATGGGCTTGTTTTCCTAGCAGCTTTGGGGCTGACGGCTGTCCTCAGCCCGGCTTCTTCCCCCAAGTGTCCCCTAGAAATTTTTTTCAGATGAAGAAAGTTCACTGACATGCAAGGTAAATGTGTCTAGCAAACATTTCTCTTCTGCTTCATTCCCAAGAGGAATTTATCTTTCATTCTTCGTTCCTTCATTCTAAGGATCCAGCTGCTAATTATAGTAGCATATATTAATAATATATTAATAACTGAATCCTCCTCCACCAGTACTATTAGATGAACAATTTTTGGCAAGTCCTTTTACCTCGTGATTCTTGTCCTGTCCAAATTCAGAGCATGAATCCTCTAGGGTGAACACAGATGCCCAATATGTCTGTTAACCCTTATTATCCGACAGAAAAATAAGAAACCCTGATCTCTGTAAAAGTTAAACTATGGGATTTGCATTCAAAGGGGTATTTAAATGTCACTCGAGAGGGACTGGTAGAAAAGGCTGTGAGCACTGTCTCGCTACCACCTTGGGGATTTTTCAGTAGTATTTGACTCTCTAATCCTTACCACTGACAGACGTAAAGCTGAGTGGTCTTAATTCTCCTGGGCAAGGTCCCTGGGAAGCAGGGTGGTGGGGATGCTCCTGCAAAGCGCTGCTGCACGGCAAGGGACAGATTCCTGTCCACACTGCGCAGCGGACAACAGAAAGTTAAGAGGTCTCTCTTGTGAAGGGCTGAACAATCATCTGGCACCTGCTGTTGAAAGCATTTATCTGCCATGCTTCTGCAGTTAATCTCTTTCAGATAAAGTTGTCCTTTTTTTAAAAGGCTGTTGGTGCAGATGACGTGGGAGGGCAGCAATTCTGCTGGCCATCGGATTGTCCATGTTGGGAAGAGGCGAGATTGCTCCCGCTGTATCAGAAATCAGGCTGCATTTTTATTTGGAAAAAGGTCGAGGTGTGGGATGGGGGTCACTGCTGCTGAGCCTCGTTTCCTGTAAAGAAGGCGAGCAGGGGTGCTGCTGCGTGCTCAGCTGCCGACTGACTTTATCCAGTGCTCAGGGGAAGGGCGGGGGGGGGAAATTTTGGCATTTGCTTTGGGCGGAGGAGCCCGAGCTGTAGGTTGGCCTGCTAACTCAAAGCAGGAATATATGTGGGATCCTCCAGGAATGGTCAAGGAAACGAAGCAGGGACCACTTGAGCTGACCAATGTAAAAGAACTGCAGCTTGACAGCATGGAGCAAGCAGAAGGTAAAACTGCCTTTTCCCATCCCTGTCTACATGCCAAATTTGTGTGCAATTCCTCTTTACTTACTAATCGTAACCACTGACGTGTTTCATGTATTTAATCCTTGTGTCTAACTGCACATTTGTCTAATGGCAAGTTCTGCAGCCAGGGCTCCAGTTCCGTCTGGGTACCGTTACCTGGATGTTCAGGGTATGGGCATTTACTAACTTCGACACGTTCAAATACTTTTCTGTGTCCAAAAATGACCATTAAACCAAAGAAATACTACTACCCAAAATATTTGGGGGGAGATACTGTGTGACAGTACAGCTGAGAGCTAATTTAGCACAGAATCAGCTATTCTGTTAAACTCTTTGCTCCACAGCACCGACCCGTGGATGTTACAGGTGGAGAAGCCAAGGAAGCCCAGTAGCCACCCGGGGATTTCTGTAGGAGAAGTTTTTAAGCAAACCGAATAAATCTTCTATCCCTGAGAATAGCGGACACTTGAAATTGAACCAAAGCCACTGCCCTATGCTAAGCAATTGCAATCTTAGCTCAGTAGGAAATGGAAATCTTTTATACATTATTAATATTCGGTGATGTTTTCTGTAATTCAGCTGGGGCTGGTTCGTGATTGTCTTCCTTGAAACTGCTCAGGCGTCTCCTCGGGGGCTGCTTCCACGAGGTGGCGGTCGAAGGCTGCTTGGATCTACTTGCCAAGTGAGCATTTCTCCTAAGGTTTATCTAGTTCAGTAGCCGAATCTTCTTTATCATCATCAAGTTTTGATTTTATTTTATTTTTTAGTTGCAAAAGGCAATTTCCCAAATACTCAGATTTTTGTCAAGTGATTTTTCCAGCCCCCTCCCCCCCGGGATTTCCTGCCCTGTTTCAGACTGTGTAAACCAGCTTGGGAGAAAGCTGTAATAGGTCTGCTTCACGTTGCTTCAAATGTCAAATTGTGTTGGCTCACTTGAAAATGAGAAAGAGAAATACCGATAGAGGCAGGACACTCGCGTCTTTGCCTTCATTTCGTTCATCAGCTGCAGGAGATGGAGTTTCATCCCGCTCCGTTTCATGCAGCGTTTTTTTAATGCAACGATTCAGCCTCTGAGGACTGCAGACAGCAGTGCACGTTGTTCCGTGACGCAGTGACAAACTGCTCAGTGTCGGATATTGACACCTAACGTCCTATGCTGAACACAAACCAATTGCAGAATATTCCAGCCTGGAAAGCTTTGTGCTTGTGGCGGTCACAACTAATGCGTTCAATAACTAAGGGGAAGTTTGGTAGGGAAAAGGTGTTGCTGGCTTGCTTTGTTTTGTGTTTGCAGCACTCTTCCCTTTTTCTGGAAGAACTTTAAAGGTCCAGGATCACAGCAACAGCAAGCCTTCTCCAGACAAGGTAGCCAGTGTAAGGAATGTGATCACTGTGACGTTTGTTGCCTTTTCACTTTTTACCATGTTGAGTGGCATTAATTAATGCAAAGGGATAACATTGATCATTTAAAAGCTTCCAATCTATGTGCTGTCTCCTCCAGCCCCAAACTTTGAGTTCTCAGTAGGTACCAATGCTGTATTTTCCTCTTCCGTCAGAGGAAATACAGAGCACCTGGGGCAGGGCTGCGTTCCCACCTGGGGCTGCAATTGGAGCACTGCTCACTTTGTATGGCAGTAGCCCAGCCTGCAGAGTGATGCCATGAAAAGCCGAAAATCAGGACTTTTCACGGCATCAAGAGGATGTGCGTTGAGCTACCTGCTGTAGGAATACAGCCCAAAAGAAGCAGCTCTGCTTTCTGAAGGGCATAGGAAGAGATGAACATGGGCAGATGGGAAAGCACATATAAAATCATCAAGAGCTGTATGATGGGAAGTATTCTTAGAGCATCAGCTGCCGTACGTGTAACCTCAGCCCATTGTAAACATCACATCAAAGCGTGAGTTTTGAGGAGGGATAAAGGGTACTTGTTGTTTTGATTAACAAGTGACAAAGATCACAAGTCTCTTAATCTCTCGGATCAGCACCTGAACGTGTTGAGCAAAGCAAAGCTGTTGCAAATAAAGAATTTCATCTTGTGCTTGTTAACCTGCTAATCGTACTGTAAATAGATGGTTGAAGTTCAGACACTTAAACTTCCATGAGTTGAGAATTCACAGTCCAGATTGAAACACAGTGACAGCTCGCAACAGCCAGAACTAACTTGAGACAGAAAAGCGAAGGCCTGCAAATGGTGACTACGCAGCCGAGCCTTTTTGAGCCAGCTGTGAAACCCTTTAAAAGCGTGATCCTGAAATCTTGTTATACCTCTGTCCTCAGCTTATTAAATAACTCCGCGTTGTCTGGCTGTCTCCCCCCTCATTGCCAGCTCCGACACTTGCAGAGTCTGACACGTTACCCTTCTCTCCTGCCTCTTGGTCTTCTCAAATTCTAGCCAGCCAACTTTTCGTGGCAGTTTCTCTAATGAGTATTTTCAGTTGCGGTGGGTTAGCGCATAAAACATGTTAGCACAGGGATAAATACAGTGAAGAACTGAAACCTGTTGCTTGCTTGGATGAGAGAGCAGGAAAGTTTCTTTTTCTGACTGTTTCCATGTCATTGTCAATGACTGACTCGCTGCTGGGTACATACTTCATTATCTAACTTAAGGAACTGTATTTTGGGAACTGCTGTCAGCATTGCTGCCCGCAAAACTTGCGCTTGCTTCTCTTCCCTCCCCCAGCTTATAGATAGTTTCTAAGCCAATGGCAAATTTCCAGTTTGTAGGAATGCATCGCTGGGATGCTGTACTTTTCCAATTGTTTCCAGGGGAACAGTATCAGTACTTGAGGCTTTTGCTGGAGTTTTTTTTTCCATCTTCCCTTTTTCAGTGTCTCTGTGTGTATGTATATATATATATATAGATGATCTTAAATGTCTTTTCCAACCTAAATGTTTCTATGATTCTATGATTTGTGTGCATATATGTATGTATGAGAGATAGAGAGGTATATATGTACGACAAGGAGTTTTGAAATTACTGCAGTGTTGGGAATAGTGATATTGTACTCTTAAGAAAAGCTATTCCAAACATTTTAGAGTCTGAACATCTGTATGGCTGTCCATACGCTGAACGCGCCTTCTTGTGTGCAGGAAGCCAAACCTGTGCCTGGCTCCCCTTACCCCTATTATCCAGAGCTGGAGGAACCAAAAGTCTGTCCTGGCTTCCAAGAAAACTGTCGCTATAGTTTCTAGTCTAGTGAGTGTAGTTCAGAGTCACTCTTAAACTAGAAGGAGAATTTGGGCTGAGAGGAGTCGGAGAGGGCCAGCAGAGCGGTGCCTGCCCGTGGCAAGCTTTCCTCTAGAAGAGCTGCATCAAGCATCGCCCCAGTTCACGACCAACAGTGCCGCATTCGCAGAGACCACATGTCCTACAGTTACTGTCTGCCAACTTGTATTCTTACTGCGCTTGCTACCAGAGCGTGGGTTTATTGGAGAAGGACCTGATGGAGACGGGGGGAGCCCATCGTGGCCCACTACAGCTCCTGGGGGCGTGCGTCTGAATTTTTGGTGTGCTGACAGCAAGGCGAAATGCCTTGAATCCGCTTTGACAAAAGGGCAGCTCTAGCATTTAATGAACGTTTAGCTTCCAAATTTCTTGCCAAGTTTTGACGCACGTAGGTGAGTGTCTTTTAGGCGAGTGCTTTCCAGTGCTGGGTCACTGAAGTGTGAAAATGTAAAACCTCAGCAAGCCTTACAGATTCTCGGTGTTCCCCCTGGGACCGGGTGATGTTGTTCTGCCAAAGGACTCTGCGTGGTGGTAGACGGTGTTTGCCACAAATGCTGCAATCCGTAAGTGCTTGAAGGAGTTCAGGAAGGAAAGGAAGGAGGCCAGCACTGTAAAAAGATTATCAGAAGCTTCTACGTTTCGTGGAGAAATTAATCATCTGTTCTTGCTATCTGTGCACCAATTAACGGGCTTGTCATTTCTTTTTCTGCATCATTAACCCTTTACTCGGGAGGGGGTTCTCTCCACAGTATGTTCTTTTTTTTTGTCTCTGGCACAGGTTCTCTAACATAGAAATTTGTTCTTGTATTCGTGATTTACCAGCTCGTATATCCAGGCTTACTGTTGCCCTGTTTTGAATCTCCCCTTCTGTTAGTATTTTATTGCAGCTCCTTTTGCCTCGAGGTGGAGATGAGTAGTTGGGATCCACCTTTGTGTTGCACTGTCCTGATTAAAAGAGTTAACAGAGAAAATAGGTGTTTTCTTGAAAATAGGAAGAATTAAGTGGGAGCCAGATTCATCATTCGGTTCCCAGCTTCTTTCTAGCTAATGCACGAATCAAAAGCTGGTAGCTCTCTTGCGGCAGCAGGGCACACTTGTCTCTGTCTCTGGGAACTCTAAACTTCGGTGGTGTTTTTGCTGACTCTCATGTACGCATCTCTAACAATTTATATTCTGCTGCTTGTACTTGCGACCAAAACTCTGGGAAAAATCTGTTGTGCTTTATGTGTGCCTCGAACTTGGCATGATGGCTGCTCTTATTTCATGTATCTCAGGGAAAGCTTATTGCAGGGAAATACAAAGCATCGGACCGTTTCTTTGAAGATCTGCTTAGATCATGTGATATTTGCTTGAATTAATAGGATTACATAGATACTGCACTTTAGCAAGCAATATGTTTCTTGAAAACATAATTAAAAACTCTGTGGATTGTTTACAGACTGCCTCATACCCCATTTGCTGTCTGTCCCCTGCAGCTTGCTGTGATCTGCAAGTTTTCTGCTTTGGAGAGCAGCGTATTGCTCTCCCTCTGCATCCAGCCCAGCCTTGCTTTGTGCCTGCATCAGACTTGCCATCTCCTTTCAGTGAATTTGTTCTCTCTTTCTTTCTTCCATCCCATTTAGCATACTCAGGTCTCTTAAAATTCAGCTTGTAAGCAAAGTGAAGCGTCACCTAAAACTGTAAAATCTGTCTTTATCCTCCCTCCCTCCCCCAAAGAAAAAAACAAAACACACACAAAAAAACCCAAGTAGAGCAAAAATGTGATTGAATTGCCAGCAGGTGTGGTGTCTGCTGTTTGCATTTGAAATATTTACAGCATGGCCACCTTCCTTCGTCACCAGGAAAAGGCTGTAGCTGCTTACTCGGAGAAACCAGCTATGTCACCGTGCAGTGGCTCTGCCGACTTGTTTCAGAAAATTCAGTTATCTCATGCTTGTAAAATGGCTTTGGGTGAGCTCCAAGAAGTGGGGAATTGTGTAAATGGAAAGAAACCAAAAGTTAGCAATCGATAAAGGCTGCAGCCCAAACTGAGCCGCTCTGACTTGCAGAATGTGCTTGTCTGAAGATTAAGTCTCTGTTACAGGTTGGACACCCAAAATTGCTAATGATCTTTTAACATATTCCTATTTTTATATAAATTCTGGGAGAGCAGAGGAAAAAAAGTCTGGGAGGATGACGTGGTAAGAGACACAAAATGGTTTTTCTCTTGCTGTATCTGTACATTCCTGTACGCAAAACTGTAGCTAAACACTGAAACGAGGGAAATCCTGCAGCCTTGCTGTGCTGCTGCGAACCCGCCTCTTCTGACCCACAGCACAGCCCCCTTGGGGCTCAGCAGCAGCGTGCCCGGCCTCCTCTTCAGTAGCTGATGCTGACCTGTTCTCCACAGATTTGCCTAGCCATTTCTGAAACGACTTTGAAAATCTGTTTTGTCCTCTCTCGCGTCCTGTGGCAGGGAGTTCGGTGTTATTTTATTGTGTGCAAAAGTCCTTCAGCTGCTGTAAGCGTGACCTCGTGTTGCTCACACGTACCAGGAGTGTTCCTGAGCAAGCACAACGTGGCCCACTGCGTACCTGCTGTTGTATGAGCTGAACTCCTCCTCCTCGGGCGAAGGCAGGTCTCATCTTTCCGCCTGTTATTCCCATATATGTATGTAGCTCCTACACACCTGTGTCCTCGTTGCACAGTATGAGATGTAAATTCCACTGATTCAAAGCTGTTGCAGTAAACTGTCCACCTTACGTAGCTACAAATTTACTTGGTTTCTATGTTTCAGGAACTACTTTTTTTTTTTTTACTACTGCTCTGAACTTAATTTGCAGTATATTTTGCAAATGTGTTCTTCCTGTAGGTGGCTTATTACTTCTGGATGCTGTGCGAATAGCAGCCATTCTACTTGTGTCAAAAGCTGCAGAAAATGCTTATTGTTTCCTTAATGTGCCATTACCTGGGTAGCACATATGCACTGCATAACGGAGAGCAGAAGAGCACTACTCGTCTGCAAAATTAGGAGTTGCACAGCTTTCATTCATCAAAGAGCAGCTTTTTTTTGTTCATGAAACAGCGAATTCTTGGGAGGCAATCATCCCTCTGAATTTTAGGCGCTCCCTGTGTTGGCGTATCCATCACAGCTAGTGGGTCTGTCTGGGTAATCAATGGGAAGCAGTGAGCTCCTCTGCAGTGCGTTCACATGGTCTGTGCTGGAGGCTCTTTCTGAAGGTGATAAATTGCACCCTGGAAGTGCAGTTTGGTGAGCCTGGCCAGCTCCGATGTAGACGTCTCCATCGTAGCCAGCTCCCAGAGCATGATTCATCTCCAGGAGCCTGCAGTGCAGGCATCTCCAGCACCAACAATCGATCCCTCGCACTCTCCTTGTAGTCTTTGGAGATCAGGGGAGTTCAGGAGATGATTTACTGGGTCAAACACCAGTTTTAGGTGAGCAGTCTCTCGCGTGTGCCCCACCAACGCTTGCAGTGCGAGGTGACTAGGTCCCGTGGATGTGCCTCCGAATAGTCCGAGGAACCCGTGGTTAAGTGATGTGTCTCTGCTGAGCGCTGGAGGTCAGTCTGCGTCTGGCTGCACACCTAAATCAGCACTGAACACAAAATCACCGAGGTGGATAAAAGCCGTCGTGGTAGATGATTTTAGAATGATCCAGATTTTGTGATTCTTTGAGGCTTTGTCATAGTGCAGCAAAGTTGTAATCTTTCTAATAAATGTCTTACCTTACTGGATCAGATGCAAAATCTGCTCAGCCCATTACCTTGTCCGTGAACGTGGTCTATAGTGGAGAACCAGGAAAAGAGTCCAAGGACAAAGTAAGCGCATTCCTTGATAGATCTTAATCCCTCGCTTGGCTAATTGTTCTTTGAACGTATCTAGATCTCTGATGCTCTGTTAACCTGTGGCAGTGATAGACCTACGAAAGAACGTTGCATTTCAGGCACCCTCATCCTTTTACGGTGAGACAGCGTTAATAATCGTTCCCTATTAACCAGGCTGAAGAGTCCAATCTAATTAATCTTCCTAAGATAGAAGCCACTCCACCAATATGGAAATCAGACTTACTGCTGTGCGATCCCCGACTCTGCGGGAGCACTGCTGAATTCCTCCACGGTGAACGCCAGTGCGGACAGTTCAGTTTATGTATTTTCATGTGTATAATTCTTCTGAAATCTCTGCAGTTTAATGAAATCCAGTGGTGACCAGCTCTGTATTTTAACTGTGTTTTTCACTGTTAAGGGCCTCAGTTTACTCTGGTACGTGAAGGTCATTTCTTTAATTTCATAGCTTTTTTCAAGGTGTTTTGTCTTTGTAAGATGCCTGCAGTTCAGCCGGTTTCTAGCGTGATGGATTTCATATTGATGAAGACAGCAGATTGCAGGAATATGATCATGAATATAATGACAGGAAGGAGGGTCTGAGGAATGTGCCAATGCAGGATTTCTGTTCTTGAGATCTTTATCTGAATGAAACGTGGCTTGCTTTTTTTTTTTAAACTAATGTTGCAATAAGACATGGAATGGGGCAAATTAAGATATTAAATAATTGCACCTTTTTCTAACAGAACATGTCCGACACTAAAGAGTTTATGTAGAGAGTCTGCGGAGAATGTGTGTGAGCATTTTTGTATCATATGGTCATAGGAAAGTTGTCCCAAAGCTGAAGATGACAGTAGTCTTGGAGCTAAAATTATTTTTGTCCACATGAAAGAGAATAATATCTCGGCTCAAGAGCTTGCAGAGACAGGAAGGCAGAGCATCTGGTTTTGTTTTAACCTCTTCTGCCCTTTTGTTTTGTTTTTTTTTTTCCCAGGTCATATCTGACTCCAGTGCGGGATGAGGAAGCAGAATCGCTGAGGAAGGCACGATCCAGGCAGGCCCGGCAGACTCGCAGGTCTACACAGGTAAAGAATGGAAATGCTCACGTTTGTGTGTAGGATGAAGAGAGCTGATGTAGAGAGAGGCAAGATTTTCTTTTGCTCTATTTTACTACTTAGGACGAGGGGCTTGTCTACCCTCACACTGTGTTGGAGAGGTTCTGGCAAAAGTTCCTGCAAACAGTTACTGCAAAATACACCCCCGATGATGCACAAGTTAGATTTCAAAGTTCTCATTTCTGCAGTATACCTGCCTTTTAGTTCGTATCTTGATCACGTATATTTGCGTTGCTTTGAGTCAGTGATTAGTTGGTACACTGAGAAATGCGTTAAAGGCAACAGAATGCTTTTCTTTCTGTTAGCATAACGATGAAACATTAGCCTGGCCAGGTATAAGCCTGCTGGGCATTTTAAACTGACCTGGAAGACTTGAAATCTAATTGCATAAATTTAAAAATTCTCTCCTTTACTTTCTCCCCAGGGTGTGACACTGACAGACCTTCAGGAGGCAGAGCGAACCTTTAGCCGGTCTCGGGCAGAGCGGCAAGCTCAGGAACAGCAAAGCGAGAAAGCTGAGAGCGCTGAGCCTGCTGAGGACAGCAGTGAGAGGCAGGAGACCCGGTCACGGTGGAGCAGAAATACAGATGAGGAGGTGATCCTCCTGGCCTCACTGCCTGTTGTTCCAGAGTTAATGAAACCATTTAGGATAGCTGAGTTCAGGAGAAATTCTTTTGGGGATGCCTGTTTATTTTAAGGGGCGCAGACTTGCTGGAAAGAAGTAACACTGAGGAGTAGTACCTCAGCTCAGCGATCTGCACGAGGGAGTGGATATGTAGGTGTTAGAGGTTAGCCGTTCCTTTGCTCTCCGCTGGGAATTTCACTTTTCTGTCTCTTGCCAGAAAATAAAACTGTGTAAATCACAGAAAGTGGAATGAGAAGGCTAACGACAGAAATGTGGCCTGGATCCATCCTTGCTGTGCAGGCTGGACTGAGGCTTTGTGTTCACATTTTTCCACAGATGTTCTGTGTGTAATGGAAAGCTAGAGAGACCGGTTTTCTCTCCCTGCCATCACTTCTGGTTTTTTACTCTAAATCATTCGTTTCTATTAGATAACTTGTCTGTCCTGCTATTGGCAGTTCCCAGCGAGGGGAAAGTGCTTTCACGTTGTAGCTGTACAATGCTGTTAAGATTCATCCCAGTCTGATGTAATGAACCTGACCTGGCGGATGGAGGTGATCACTTCCAGCAGCAGTGAAGAAGACATTACACTCTAAAAGAGTACCCAGTTCCCTGAAATCCCAAATCTGCTAGTTCCTCTTCATTCTACTGACTTTTTGTCGTGGTTCTTTGTTTGTAGACTGTCTACCGGCGATTAAGGTGCCCGGTACAACCAGACAAACCTACGACACCTGTATCTCCATCAACGTCAGCACCTCTCCTTTATACAAGTTCGTACCTGACTCGAACAAATAAGTATCCAGGTCTTGACTCTGTGAATCCAGCAGACTTCAGAAGTGCAGCCACAGACATGGAGAAAAATGGTATGTACCCAGGAGAATGAAGAACAGTCAAAGCTCGGGGATTTTCATGAGTTTTAGAACTTTCGATGTGTACAGAGAGAATAAGTTTGCTTGTTATTCTGAGGGGAGCGGTATGGGGAGCTGCCACCTCACTAAACAAATGTTATTTGTTTAAATGGAAATCCTAATGTAGGATACAGCCTATTGCTTGTAACAGAGAGGGATAAAAGGATGTTTTTCATTTTGGATAAGTAAATGAGATAGTAATTCATGGAGTGTTTAGATTCTTAGAGCTGGGGGGAACGATTCCCCTAGTATAGTTTGTCCTCAGAACAGGAGTAAGTCGGGATGATTTGGGGAGAGCTGAGAGCCAGGGTGACCTCTCTGGGCTCTGATAAAGGAAGGAGTGTGAGTAACCAGATGTAGTAGGGCACTGAGATTCCATTTCATTTGGTTTAATAACTCCTTTGTAATATAACACAAGCCAAGATGACCTTGATCAGCTTGAAAAGAACCCCAGTACCTTAGCAAAAGCACAGATGTAAATCACTGAAACCAAAGCAGTCTTTCTTTGCTTGGCCAGAGTGTGAAGATCAGGATTTAGACGACAGATCTCCAAACAAACAGTCGATCAGAGAGAGGCGGCGGCCAAAAGAGAGGCGAAGAGGCACCGGCATCATTTTCTCAACAAAAGATGTAAGTTTGAGTTCCTTAGAGAAGAGAAACTCATTCTGTCATATTCAGGGTGAATTTCCTTGCAATTCCAAGCTTCAGATTTTTTTCCAAGTCAGTTTATTTCCCATTAGTCCTTCCCTCTCCAACTCTATTCCAGACTGGCACTCCCAGAGGAATCGCATCCCTGTTTGGCCCCTGTAAAACCCAAGCAGCAGGCTCTGGGAAGCCTGTTCTTGAGCCATAAATCAGTATGATCCTTGCACAGTTGTGAAAGAGCCCACACGGGAGAAGAGAGATGAGAAGTCTAGTTTCTTTGGAAGAAGGAGGTCACGAGCCACTGGAAGTATTTTCAAATTCCTCTGAGCCCAAATTTGGCTATGCGTTAGGCCCCCTAAAAGGAAGACAGTGAGGAATAAAACCTGTGTCTGGATCCCCTGACCAGCACCAGAGAACGCACACAACATAAATGCAGAAGAGCTGTCTGTGTTGTGGTCATTTCTCTTAGTCCTGGTTTCAAAAGGATTTCTTCAGTCTGAGGGAAGAAATCCAGCCCTCCTAACCTTGATCACCTTTTTCAGCAGGAGAATAAGTATTATGAAATCATAGTTAAGAAGTCTGCAACAATTCTAGTCCAGCTATGGACAGAGAGCCTTCCCCACACACCTCAGGGGTAGAGGCTTCCTGCACAACACAATGAAAGAAAATCCAGTGGTCTTCCCTGTGGCAACAGTAGATATGATGAATATTTGGAGTTACGGGCAAGTTGAACAGGGTCCTGCTGGAAACCTCAATTTCTATTGAAAGACTTGTTGCAAACACCCCCTTTTCTATTATTTTCAAATGATTCTTACATTTTTTCACTTGCATGCCAAATGTGATTTTTTTTTTTTTTTTTTTTTTTTTTTTTTTTGGTTTGTTT
>VYZW01003821.1:24798-83518 GCA_013401315.1 Balaeniceps rex
TTTGGGTTTTTTTTTTTTCTTCTTGTTAAATGCTTTACAGCTTGCCCAGTTGTCTACTGGATCATTGCTAGCGTCAGAGCAGAAGGCAAATCACTTCGCAGAGTTTTAATTCATTTCCCTGTTGTCTCTATACGAAACCAGAGCTACAACTTCTGAAATACCTTGAGTTCAGTATGGAGTCAGATGTGATGCCGGGGTGGTTTACCACTGCTCCATGAAATCCTGGAGCTGTTACAAAGAGGCAGTGGGTTACAGAGAGGCTGTATAAGTGCAAGCTATCTGGGATAGAATCAGAATGGTTTGGGTTGGAAGGGACCTCTATAGATCATCTAGTCCGACCCCCCTGCAATGAGCAGGGACATCTACAACTCGATCAGGTTGCTCAGAGCCCCCTCCAACCTGACCTTGAATGTTGCCAGGGATGGGGCATCTACAGCCTCCCTGGGCAGCCTGTTCCAGTGGTTCACCACCCTCATCATAAAATATCTCTTCCTTATCTGTCGTCTAAATCCACCCTCTTTCAGTTTAAAACCATTACCCCTTGTCCTATCACTGCAGGCCCTACTAAAAAGTCTGTCCCCATCTTTCTTATAAGCCCCCTTTAAGTATTGAAAGGCCACAATAGGGTCTCCCCAGAGCCGCCTTCTGCAGGCTGAACAACCCCAACTCTCAGCCTTTCCTCATAGGCGAGGTGTTCCAGTTGTCTGAACGTTTTTGTGGCCTCCTTTGGACCTGCTCCAACAGGTCCATGTCTTTCCTGTGCTGAGGACCCCAGAGCTGGATGCAGTGCTGCAGGTGGGGTCTCATGAGAGCAGAGCAGAGGGGCAGAATCCCTTCCCTCGACCTGCTGGCCACGCTGCTGGGGATGCAGCCCAGAAAGCCAACTGTATCCTGGGCTGCGAGCGCACATCGCCAGCTCATGTCCAGTTTTTCACCCATCAGTACCCCCAAGTCCTTCTCCCCAGGGCTGCTCTCAATCCCTTCATCCCCCAGCCTGTATTGATACCAGGGGTTGCCCTGACCCAGGTGCAGGACCTTGCACTTGGTCTTGTTGAACCTCACAGGGTTCACATGGGCCCACTTCTCAAGCTCGTCCAGGTCCCTCTGAATGGCATGACTAGTCTTTCCTCCTGGAGTCTGTTTGAGGTGGAGGGTGTTCTTTGGAAGTCAGTATTATGTCAACATTTCAGACGTGCAGTCCTCTGAACTGTCAGATTTGTTCCCTAAGTATATTAAGGAAATATTTCAGGAGCATGCAAATTACAATAGCTATCTCAAGAGAGTGATTCTGTCCCCAGTACCAAGATCTTCTAAATGGCCATTAGGTTACCAAACCTGATTTGATAATCAGCCAAAAGCATCTAGAAGGCATTGCTTTAGACAGAAGTGTTCTTGGCTTTAACATCAAATCATAAGCAATAGATTAGCTTCCTGTGATTTAAAATTTTGTTGTCTCCAAGGCTGCCTAATTATAGTGTTTGCTTTTCATCCTAGGATGATGATGAAGTTGATGGAAATGAGGAAGTGAAGGAAACTCGGGTAAGTGAAAACATACATCTAAATAGTTGGTGTTTCACTCTTGAGTGTTGGTGGCAAGAAGCCTTCTATGGCTTTACTCTGGTTTATACGAGAGGTTCAGGCTCTGTTCAGGAGCTGAGTATGACCTGGGAGGTAGTTCTGAGTAGCAAATCGCTTGCTGATTTCTCATCTGAAAGATAAAGAATATCTACAGACTGGCCTAAGTTCAAAAGTTGGCTCTTCGTGAGCTGCATTGGCAGCTCTCAAACCTGGCGGGACTGGAGCAGAAACAGGGGTGAGTGCCTTACCGAGAGCGCTGTCAGAAGCTGCCATGGCTGGGGAGCCTGGCTGTCGGGTGTCCTGAGGAAGGCGCATGACCTTGTATCTCAGAGTCACCCTGACGCTGTTATTTTGGACAGTATGTTTTGTATTTCTAAAATCTGCACTCTTGTCTCCTCGTGGATTTGTTTTCTTGCGGGAAATTGTCTCGGCAAGCAACACATCAGAGATTGTTCATTGTTCCCCTGTTCTTGCAATAGTCTCATTATCCTTCAAGACCCTTTCTTTTCTTTTATAATAATTAGTGAGTCCTTCCAAATTGCCTTGGTTTCCTTTGGTTTTCTTTGTCTTTGTCTAAAACACATTTGAGCCTGACAACATCACTTGCTCTGACAATGTTAGAGCTAAATACATTTCCAAACTATTAAAGCATGATGTGCAAGACCTGGGAAAAATAGCAAATTTAAGGTTGCTTAGGGGTCAGCCTGCTCGCCACAAAACGTTGAATTTATGGTAATCTTTCCACCTACTTTGCAACTCAGTAGAGTGATTGAGGCATCATTTTATTGAAAAGTTAACTGGTTCTTTGCTGAAAATTTTCAGTAATTCTCTTCAGAGTATATTTTTGTTTTTCTTTTTGCAACACTTGGTCAAAATGGGGCAAAGTCACGGTGAGCCTTGTGGGGACCAGAGACTCGTGTGGTGCTGGGATGGCTCTTAGCGTGTGTTTATCTTTCAGTGCTTACTTTGCACGTGAAACGTGGGATATTCCTTCCCACAGAAGCACCGCCTGCTTCGAGTAGTCCAGCTCTTCCCACAGGAGTTTCTGTTCACAGCGGTACACAGCTTCGTTAAATCTTCCGCTTACCCTGCATGAAAGATTCAGCCATTTATCATCATCAAAATTGTTTTGACATTTCTGCCGTTCTCACAGTAAAACTGAAGGAGGGATATTTTGTAATGTGTAGTTAGTAATATGGACACCTTGTTTCCAGCAGTCGTGTTTTGGACTTGCTGGGAATGTCTTGTTCTTCTGGGAAGTTGTCCCAAATTAGCTAAATTAAAACAAAAGAGTATCTGAGGCTGCAGGTTTGGAGGCTTCCTAAAATTGCCGAAAACTCCATTGAGCACGGTCTTTGCTGCTGTTGTAAACGGGTAAACTGCACTTCGTAAGAACCCACCCTATGTTCCTGCCCAAAAATTCAGGGTCACCGAGTCTATTATAATTAATGATGCTGGTTTTCCCCGAGTTAATAGCAAGGAATCCTTTTGTCTTATACTTCCCACAATTTTCTTTTGGGTTCCCACCTAACGGCAAAGCAACTTCCCTTCAGTTCCCGTGGCCCCTTCGTGCACATGCTTTATGGCAACATCCCCTGTTCTCTTACACACCTCACCATGTTAGACCCTGGTTTAGACTCTCTTTCCACCCTGAGGGAGCTGGTTTTCCCATTCTTCCAGTCCTCTTGTTTTTATCTAGTTTCCATTTCTTCGCTGCTTGCCTCCTGTGTCATGTCACTTGATCACTCTTCCTTGGTTTATTTCACATCCAAAGTGGAGAGATTTCTGTCCTGCTGACTGGCCATCAGTTTGGCAAGAGCCACGGAGCAGCTGCTTGCTTTCAGTTCTAGTATCAAGGGGGAAGTACAATTAATAATCATTAATTCATCAATAATAATTCTAATTCTAGAATGGCAGGTGTCACC
Organism: Balaeniceps rex; assembly: GCA_013401315.1. NCBI lineage: Eukaryota > Metazoa > Chordata > Aves > Pelecaniformes > Balaenicipitidae > Balaeniceps > Balaeniceps rex. Next base: position 28,302 of record VYZW01003821.1, read on the forward strand.
ATCACAGTTGTGAACTTGCACACACTGAAGTGTCCCATTTTAGTTGCAGACCCCCCAAAGACTCTCCTAATTTTATAAGAGCAGTTATGTTTTTTTCCTCCAGTGTTTATATCTTGGCTGATATTGGGAAGATTTTCATGGGAGCCAAAAAAGGCCCTACTCGAATTCCCTCCTCCAAATTACGCAGCGCTGGAGTTTAGCAAAGGAAAGGTAGATGCAGTTTTTGAAAAAGGAGCAAATACATGTTGTTCTCGTTCTCAGAAGTGGATGAATTATTTTGGCTGAAGCTTAGGAGCACCAGCGTGGGAAACCAGCCCAGACTCTTTGGCTGAGTTTTAGGCAACTGTGAGCAGTCTTGTAATAGGATGTGTCGGGCAACCTTCATGTGTTTTGCTACCAACCCCGCCTTTCTCCTTGTGATGCAGACGGCTTGGATGCATTGTGGAAAGTTGGAAGAGCAGACAGTTTTATTGTGGAATGAATGTTCAAGGGCACAAGGACTTTAGCTGGAAAAAGCCTGTGGGAAAGCAGCTTTAGGAGGGTTTGTTTGCGTGGTTCCACTGGGAAGGATATGTAGAGGAAAGCCTTTGCTCGGTCTGGGGAAACCTGAGCTCAAACCAGAGGTGGGGGAAAGAAGTTTGGCCGCAGTCTAGTCTCTGTGTCTCAGAAATTAAAAATTGTGAGAGTCCAAAAGATCCCGTTAGCAGTGCCAGCCTGAGCCGTGGGGGTAGGCTGGCACTAGGAAGCCTTTCCTGCTCCCTGCAAGGCGGTGACTGTGAAATATCGGCAAGTATCTGTTCGTGGTGGGGCCAGTGAGTACAAATGCAGTGCAATCAGTGCAGATATGAAGCAGTGGCTCTGGTTTGGGGTGCAGCATTTGAAGTATGATGGTGAAAACTAAAGAGAATGGTTCGATGTTACATTTTTGGAGAGGGTTTTCTTTATCCCTGGCTCTTCTGGCTTTGACTTACACCTGACTTCTGCCATTGCTATTGCACAGCAGGAGAAATTGGGAACAGATTTGGAAGACAAGTGTATTTTAAATGAAGTACTGTATGTAACAGAAATAGAAAAATGTTTGTGATCATTTAAAGACTTTTATCTCCTTGCCTTTCTCTTTAGTGGCATGACAAACGTGCCTCACCCGTGTGTTGGATAGTTCATCGAGGGAAAGCTTTAAATACAGGGGAATGCACTGAGTGTCGTGTTGGTAAAGTAACAATTTCTGGGCAGTAAAAGTGTCATAGAAAACATCTGTTCTCATGAACTTCTTCTAGGACAGTCTGTATAGCACAGATAAAACCGAGACACATTAATGGAATTAACTTTTATGCAGGAATAATACTGAAACATATGATTATGGATTATGATCACAGTAAGTGTATTAAATAGGCTCCATTCTTGTCTCCCTGTACTTTGATTTACAAAACACGAGTATTTTAAATTCTGCAAAATGCTATTCAAGCCCACTCTGTTTTGTAAATATTACATGTTCTGCTTAATTGTACTATTAACATGAAATCACCAGATGCAACTGGATACTAATAAAAACTAAATGTCTATCTTAGAAGGACTGAATTTCTAAGCTTGATTCCATGAATTCTAAGGGAAGACCAATGAACTGGAAAATTCCTTATGCAAACTAAATGTCTTAATTTTATAACTGTTTCGGAGTTACACCTTGGGAGTCCTGATTTTGGTGTGTTCTATTTCTCACCTATATTTTTGCTTTTAGTGGCATTTTATCTTCTACAGAGACTTCCAATTAAGCTTTTGTAATCGTGCTGTTTACCTTTTGTAAAAGATGGATTTGATAAACAACTAGAAGATCAGAAATTGCTTTAGTTAGTGTTTTGTGACTTGCCTGTGGTAGCCAGACTGCGTGTATTGGGAGCCCTAGGAGTCCTGCAGCTACCCAGGATCCCACTATTTTATTGCCCTCTTCCCCCGATGCAGCACAGCGAAGCGTGGTGCTGCGCAGGCTGGAGGCATGCCTGTGGACTGTCGTCTTTAAGCTAAGGAAGGCTCAGAGTCCTCCACTTTCTGGACTCAGATTGCCTAATATGGTAAGGTATGTCTTCACGGGCTGCGCTGTTTTGCTGAGATACGAGGGAAAGTTGACTACTAAAAGGGAACAAAATAGGTGGACTCCTTGCTAGCTGATAAGAAAGTAAAATCTTCTAATTTAGATAGCGCTGCGTGGTACTGTTCATCCTTTGCCTTATTGCTACTAGCCCAGGGTCCCTTCTGGGGACTAACGATGCAAGTATTTTTCCCTGGTTTTACCCTTGAATATTTACTTCTAGCATAGATGCAGTGTGACGTGGGAGGGAAGCCGTCTGGCCCATGGCCAAGGTAACGTAGGCGGTACTGTGTGTCACTTGCGTGACTACAGTTAAATTATAGAGCATTTAATTATGTGTCACGTTAGGGCTGTGAGAGATTGGCTCTGTTTAGTCCTGTTTATAAACAAAATGCTATAATGGGTTGTGTATGCTGCAGGGAAAGGAGATCTTTAAATATGTGGATAACTAGCAACATAAAGTCGAGTCTAAAATAGCAGCAAATTGCTGCAAGAGCATGAGCTAGGTTTTTGCCATAGAGCTTTAAATATGGTGAAGAACAGTTTTATTGTGTTTGGAGTGCCCTAGGTTCTTTGGGAGGTGGAGGGGGAAGGCACTATAGAAATTTAAATTCATTCTGCAAATACTTCTACAAAAAATTTTCACATCTGCGCAGATGATTTGCCTCATGAGTTCTCCAGCCTAATATGCTTGTGGTGTTTATTCTTAACCTTGATGTTTTGAGAAGGGCATCAAACCTGCTGTCTACTGTCCCCGTTGATGCAGCATTTGAGTCATCAGCATGGCTGCCCAGTTCCTATTTACGGCTCTGGGAAAACATATTGTTTGTGCTTAAAGCCAAGCAATCCAAGTCTGCTATGTAGACTGCAGGGTTACAGCTAAATGTGTTCAGGTTAATTCCTCTAATTCACCGAGTTGCTGAATTAGGAAGGTGTAATGTGAAGCAGTGTCCGTGATGGGGATGGAGATGAGTAACACAAAACCAGCTAAAATCCGATCTGCGAGTCCCAGGAAGATGAAGCAAAATAGCGAGTCCTCCAGGAATGATTTACAAGGTCACGGACTCTTAACTATTTGAGGTAACTTTATGCTTTAACTTCTTGTTTAGTAAATTACTCCCGCAATTTCAACGTAGTCGGAGGTGACTAATCTTTCTCAGTTGTCAGCAAGTAATTTCTCCTGAAGCAATGGAGCTGATGTTAGCACTGCATCGGATACCCACCAGATACCTTGGCTTTTGCTGGCATCGCTGGGAGGCCTGCGCAGTCAGTTCGAATTACCCCATTTCACCCCGGGGTCTGTCCCTTTGCCTACATGGCAGCTATCTCACAGGTGTCCCGGGATCCTTTTGCTTTCTTCCCAGAAGGAGCTGAGAGCAGTGTGATGGATAGGGTGGCAGCAGGATCAGTGCCACGTGTGTGCATCTCTCCACCTCTAGTGCAGCGTGGATGCAGCATGGCCGCTCCAGGAGACAGGACCGGTCACGTTCAGTGTGGCTGTTAGCCCAGACCCGTTGGCCTGAGGAACAGCATTGCTCCCTGCACCATATCCCAAAGACGAAATAAATCTAACTATTGTTTTATGTCTAATTGTGTTTATAACTTTTGACTTTTTAAAGGTTAACAGCGTATGTTTGCGCTTATACATGTAATGGAGCATCATGTTAATTTTTGTTTGAAACTGTCAGGCTCTTATCTCACCATGACATGCTCAAAACTATGGAAAGGGAAAATACTTCTAACTGCTTAACCACTTATAGCAGGTTCTCCGCCCCTCTGGGAGCTGATGATCGTACTTTGTTGTCAGTCATCCAGCAGGCTGCGGGGAGGATGTCTCCCCTGATGTAGTTGAACACATCCTCCAAAAAATGTGATCTGCTGGATTAAAATTCCTGCATGCAGCAGTAGATGTCTGTGTCGTGTTGACATGGCTGCCTGCCTCGGAGAATGGGTGAATCGTGCATGGGCAGCGGGAGATGGCTCCAGCAGATACAACTTGAATCTGTCATACTCAGTGCTCCCTTTCTAAGGCCCTTCTCACCAGTCTGCTGGTGAATGCTGCTTTGTGGCTCCGTGGCGAAGCCCCTCTGAAGCCGATAGTCCTTGTTGCCCGGACATACGGTGCGGAGTGGTGCGGTCTCGTGTTTAGGTAGTAAATAACTTATCTCCCAGATATGTCCAGAAGGAGCGAAAAGCAGAAGCTGTATTGCCAGATGGCTAACAAGGAATTGAAGAGTAATCTAAATTTGTTTGGAAAACTGAAGTCAGATTCCCTGGCAGCAAAATACCCTTTGGAAACTACCACTGTAGGAAAAATTGTGTGTTCCAGTGATGCAAGCGTGGTGATGCTCTTTGTCCCCCTTGTCTTTAAAAGGTCACTTTTTGTTCTGAATTTATATCCTCCCACATGCTTCTCTTCAGAAAAAGCCTCATATTTGGAAAGTCATTGTTAGTTTTTTGCTTTTGGACATGGAGTTTGCCTGCTAGAAGTAACTTTCTTTGGCAGAAGCTACTTCATTATTTGGTATGTCAAGATGGAGAATCCTTAAGCTGCAAAACTCCTCTCTGGCAGGAGTTTCCAACCAGCTTTGGTTTAATTCACACCTTGGCACATTTTCGTTACTCATTATCGTAGGTACCTAGCATGTAGCTAACGCTGGGCACTGCTGTGGGGTTTTTTTTTGTATCTATATATAGGCTTTTTTTCATTGCTCCTAGATTTCATCTTTGGGAGTGAACATAACCTTCTGCACCACAATCTGCTGCTGTTGAAGGAAGGCCAGAAATAGGCTCGAAGCATAGCTCGATAGCAAAGTATTGAAGTTACACATCTGCTTGGCCAGTGGCAGTAGAATATTGGTTTGTGTCGGCCGGTTGTTTCCACAGCCAAGCTAACAGAAAGGTTTTATGGCTGTGGAGTGGCTGGGGCGGGTGGGAGGTATGCAGAATCTGATGAATTTAGATAAAGAGCAAAATGGATCATGTCTCTGTTGTGAGTGCCCCGAGATTTCTATTTGTCTGTGTCATATTTTGGAAAGTCCCTTAGCTTGAAATAGCTGTGTGTTTACATCTGGTTCTTATATTAGTGTTTGCTTTCTCAGTTTCCCTGACACGGCCTGTTAATATCTTTGCAAATTTCTGCTGCATTCCTCCTTTGTAACTCAGCGTGTTTGTGCTTCTTCACCCTTTGCAAGAAAGCTGGATCGGGGAAGAGGGAACCTGTCAGTAAACACTTGCAGAGTGCAACTGCTGAACGACTTCGACTGGAAAATATTATGTTCTGACATTGCTTTAGCCTTAATGGTAGTAACCGGATGAAATCACTTGATTTTTGGTGTGAGCAATGCTCTAAACTGGACTTCTGAGTGGACAGTGGAAAGCGTCTCTCCAGATTTATCATGCTGCTTTTTTTTGAACAAAACATGGTATTGAGTTCAGGAAAGAAGCCTGACTGTGAAAAGACAGAGACAGGGTTTGGGTGGGCATGAAGCAAATTATCTGTAGGCACCGGTCTTCCCACTGGTGTGCAGACATCATGAGGATGATGGCATGAAAATACGCAGTGCTGGGGTCGCCCCAGGCCTCTGGGTTTGTAACTGTGGCTGCATTTACAGCCTCGAACAGAATCAAATCTGTCGTCTCGGAGACATTTATTTTTGGCAAAGTAGTGCCTGCCACATCTGCCTCCCTCTCACGGGAGTCTGTTGCTGCAGCCTTGTTTTATTGTTGCTGATTATTGCTGCCATTGCCATCCATTTCTGTAACCTCTCGCCATCGTCCCTTCCGGAGATAATGAACTCAGGATAATGAAATGCTTCTCCCTCTTCTGCAATCTTCTCTTTAAATTCAGTTCTCAACTCCTGAAGTTAGGCAGGTCCCCAGCAGTGGTGGTGAACACCCCTGCTTCTCATCCTGTTATAAACGCTGGATTTGAGTGTTCCAGGCACCTTGTCCATTCTTCCAAAACCTCAGTTCTGCTCCACAGAACTGCTGGAAGACTTTTCTCCTGCGTGCGTAGTTTGCCACTTACAGGTGCTAAAATGATGTTCCTGTGCTCAGAACGGTGCTTTTTTTTAACTCTCTTCACTAGTGCTTTTTATTTTCTATATTTGTAAGAAAGCAAAAAGAACAGAATTCTGAAGTTTTATGTTGAAAATGTGCTATTCTCAGCCCACACTAAAATTACCTGCTCCTACTGCTTCGTGCCAATCCAGGTATGCCTAATGGGTATAGCTTCCAGCCTTTTCATGATAGATTTAGTGATGGGAATAAGAAGCGGGGGAAGTATGATGCTATATGTGCAATTATAGACTGTCAGCCGCTGTGCGTGTGTTTGGGAGGAGAGGAAGATCCTTTCCTTCTGCTTCCTATCTGCCAGACATAACGCCAGACCTGCTCACGGGAATCCTAGTCGGTGCACTGCGGATGAAAGCCTGTTCACTTCTCCGGTTTGTATTCCATTTATGGCAAACTGCTGCAGTGCCCTCGCATCACGTTTACAACACAGCTTATTGCCTGACCAATAATTTCTTTCCTACAGCCCTTCAGCCTTCTGTTGCTGAACATAACCATTACTGCCTTTTTCAGTTCTAAATAAACCTTGCAAAGCTATAATTGAACCTGTTAAAGCTTGCATATAATTTTAAAGTGATTTATTTACGGTGTTTTAAAGTGGTTTTTATATAGCATGTATTTTCAATCAACTTTTCATTATCCAAAATAATAGTGGGTTGGGTATTATGCGAATACAGCTGCTACGGCTTTGACCCTGAGTTGTCCCACGTAACGGCAGCCGCTCTTTAGCCCTCTGGATTCTTACGGTGTATCTGCAAACTGCATTACAGTTCATAGATAATAGAGTGTTAGCGGTACAAAAAAGAAGGTTTATTATGACAACTTTTAAAGACTGGCTTTTCAAACACATCTCCCAAGTTAAGTAACAGAGCTGCTAAATCCAGATCAACTCACTAGGCACTGACACGAACAGTTTCTCTACAGAACCAGCAGAACTTCTTTGCACAAAAAGCGATGGGTACAGCGAATATAGGTGTGACAGCAGGAGGGTTAACAACTCAGCCTTTTCTTTGCAGGCGAATTCCTTTCCAAATGTTTTGGTAATACTCTAGAGACTTTTTACAGCGAGATCCCACGTAGAGGAAGAAATGACTGGTGTGCAGGTACCCGAGGTGCGGTAAGCACCGGTACTGTAACCTTTCCTCTGGCTGCGGAGCCCTGTGTGTTAAAACAAACGGGTATTCCTGGCTTGTCAGACCCTATCTCAGATTGATCACGGGCTTTTCCTTTGCAAATAACAACGCTCGTGTCTGATTTGGACGTACCAGAAGACAAGTGCAAGGCAACTAAGAAACACTTCTAGGGTCAAAGCAGCGGTACCGTTTAGTGTGTGCAAAGACTGCGCGTTATTTAGGGCTTAAATAATCACAAATAGAGGACATCCTGAGGTGAAGGGAATCGCAGGATTTACTAAACTTTGCTCCCAGTATAAATGTTATTCCAAAGGGGAGGTACAGTACTCTTACGCTATGGATTTCAGTTCTGTATGCCAATCCAGTAACATAAAAGCAATAGGAAATCTAATCTTGACTCTGTTCTCTGTAGCCCACGTCAATAGTTAATGGGGTTTTCATGTTTAAACTAAGTTTTTCTGGATTTTTTACAGAACTGCTTTAGACCCAGAACAATTATTTTCTGGGCATATAGTGGCTTTGTAGCCTGGCTCTTGGAAACAATTGCCAGGATAGTTCATTTCGCTCTGCTTCTCCAGAGAAGTGTCACGTGAATAAATGTGGCTTTAGAATTGATTTAAATATTGCATAAAATATGAATTACATATTTCGGTGTTTCCCTGGACTGGAACATGACTCGGCACACAGACAGCGCTCTCCTCCTGCAGGTGGGAAATCCAGAAGTGAGGGTTGTGAAGATTTTTTTAATTGAATAGCAAACAACTAAACTCGTGGAAGGGGGGTACCAGTGGTGTCTGGGGTTGCATTAAGCAATTTGGGGGCGTTCTCTGCTTCTCAGAGAAAAGTGAGCAAAATGGTCTCAGCAATAGGTTCAAAGGAAAACATGAAGCGTGCTGCCTGCCTCTCCCTCTTGCTGCTCACCCACTTGGGCTGTGATTTGCATCTCGTGTCCCTGCAGTACAGCCCCGTTGTTCTTGTATTGCTTGGCCCAGCGTAGGAGAGGGTCACAGAAAGGGCTGTGCCACTGGTGAGACCCCGTCCTCAAAGGCTGGGTGTGTTAGTCCCAACATACCTAACTCAAACTCTTCTCTAGCACTGAGGCCAGCTGGCAAGGAAGGCTCATCCGTGTTACCAAACCCTCTTACCCTCCAAATCTATGTCCAAGGCGCCTGTTGGGAACGCTCCCACAAGGGCCCAGGTTGCAGGTGGAAGAGTGTTGGTTGGCCAAGGACAAGAGTATGTCAGAGACCTTCCAACAGCTCAGTGGTCTGCAGGGCTGCGTGCTGGTGGGCAGGGATGGTCCCTGGCTGGGTTTAATTTCACAGATGTAGCCAAGGAGGCCCTGTGGGAAGGTACATGGTGTGGAGGGCATCCTGGTGGTGTGTAGCTCCAGTTCATGTCTTCAGCTGAGGCCCTCCATCAGCTGAGCCTTGCGTAGCTGGAGATGCCAACGTGCTCTTCAATATGTGCCTGTGCTGGGGAGATAGGGAGGTTTGGCTACGAATTAAAGTCAGCTGAATGGGGCGTAATTCAGTGATGTACAAGAGAGTGTGGTAAAGCTGATGTGGAAGATGACAGCTAGGACTTTGAGAAGATAGTTTGGGGATAATTTGTTCCAAAAATACCAACTACTCTCCTTCATCCTTCAAGTTTTATTAGAATTCTGGTCTCCCAAGAGGGCTTCTCCTTTCCTTCTCCTCTGCACTCCCAGAGAACATGCCGTGGGCTCACATCACCTGTGAGCATCTCTGCAGCTCTGGCTTTAACTTCTAGCTTTGTTCCCCATTTTTGTCTACTGCAGGTTGGAAAGTTACAGTGCAGCTTAAATTTATTTTATCAGCGTCACATTCTGTAGGTGAAGATTTTTCAACACAGATAAAAGGGGTGTTTGTGGTTTTTTTCCCCCTGAAATACTTAGCTCAGGGCTTCATCCTTTTTCAGCTCTGTCATTTTCTTGGATATGGGTCTTCCCGGGTCTTCCCCTTTAACTAATTAAAACAGTCGGGTACAAACAACGGGTGTCCTTACCAAAGGAAAGGAGATGACAGCCATCTCAAAGGAAAAGGAAAGATGTCTGAAAAGTGATCGTAGTCAAGACCATCGCTCTGAGTACAGGAGACACACTATGCTGTAGTGCGGCTGTGCTGCTGTACTCAAAGAGGAGAAGGAACTTTAAGGTGATGTTGCCCAGAAAGACGCTGCAGCATGAAGGTACAGCCTGGGCAGTCCCAGGGGTTTGTGTCCAGTGGTTGGGGAAGTGCTCATGGAGGATGGTTTTTCTGGTAGCTGTATAAATATTCCTTAGCAAAGCCAGCAGCACCACAGCTATAGCACGGATCAGGCTGCTGTTTCTTACTGAAGAATATCCTTAACAGGCAGAAACAGTCAGATCTAAACCATGACCTTGAGTATTACGAACATCAGGACAACAGCGCTGCAAAGGAAGAGTCAGGTTTCATACTTACACAGGGGAAAACTTGAAAGTGAAGTGTACAAAACGGCAGGAAGAAACCCATAAATTAGGCACCTTTGTTAAAATAATGATGAAATCCGGCGTGTTTTGCCATATTGCATCTCATTCTGCTGTCTTTCTCCTGGCTAATAAGGATACTAATTCTCATACCACCCCTTCTCTTTAAAATGAGTTATTGTCCACCAAGATGCGTTTTGTCAATCTGTGAGGCATCTGCACTGGATGACTAATTAACTTTTAATTAGCAGGGAATAGAAAGCTCAGGTTTTGTTTTGGTTTGAGGCTCGGGCTGCGAGTTCTGTACTGAAATGTTGATTTTGGAGCTTTCCCGCCCCTCCTCAGCAGAACCATGACCGTGGAGGGATGCAGCAGCAATTCATGTAGGACTGGACGGGGAGGGGAAGCAAAACCCTGCAATTTAGAGCTGTTTAACCCCACCTTGGTGACTAAGCTGGGCTTTGTCAGCCTTGTCATGGGGATTGAGACACTCCAGTCTGCTGGTGGCCACACGGGTTAGCCCAGTTTCGATTACTCGTACTTGTTTTGAAACCCCAGAAACCGAGACTTGTGCGAAAGGATCACCTGCGTGTGCAAGTTCTATAAATATGCATTTAAAATGTCTGAATTACCTTGTCGCTGTACGGCAGTCGGACTCCAGGCTGCGGGGAGAGGTGGAGGGTGGGGGTGATGAGTGCAACAGATGGAAGCTGGAAAGATCAAGGTCCTGCCACAGTCTCCGGGAGCAGCGGGGTGCCTGTCACTGCCTTCTTGTGTGTCTGGACTTAATTTCCATACCTATAAAAGGGAATGCAGAATTATTGCCAGGCAGAATGAGACCTCTCCAAACTTTCCCCCCCAGCCCTCTGCAGTCAGTGAATAATGAATCTCCTTCCTCATGATGAGGTATCAAGTAGAAACCTGATCTCCAAGTGACTTTCCTAGAGAAGGACAATCCGGCAGCCCTGTTTCCCCCTCTCCGTGGTCGCACAGTGATGCTGCGTCGCCCCTGGATAGTGAAGATGCTGGGTGGCAGGAGAAATTAATGCAGCGGCTGTTCCAAGCACCCTTCCCCACTATGTATGTCAGTAAAATTACACAGTTGCCAAGCAGTGTGCAAAAAAGGGGCAATATTTCAGATCAACAGAGAGAGATCAAAGTGTAGTAATACTCTTAAAATATTTTTATATGGATACTCTTCTGCACTTGCTAGGAAACGTTTTATGATAAAGCAGCCTGTGGAGCTGGAGCAGAACTTGCGCTGCAGAGGGGTTGACTCCAGGCACCCAGCGATGCGGTCAGTAGCCGGTTCAGGTGACTGTGAATGAGCCTGGATGAGGACAGGTCCTTTGGGGTGGTACTGGTTCACTAACGCTGCCTTACTGGGACTGGTCCAGGGCAGATACCTGGGCTGTTGCCTTTCCAGCAAAGAAAAAAAAAATGTAGATTTTCAACCTTATGGTTGCAAGCCTGTATTTAGTGTACGGGAGCTATTAAATCAGTGCACCCACTGTGTGTTCGAGGGCATTCTTCAAACGAACGTCCCATGTGCTTATTTAGATGGGACGTGAGGGACGTCCGCTTGCCTTTGCAGGGAACAGTCTTGCCGTCTCTGAGACACCGCAGAGCGCGGCTTCCCAGCGAGCCAGCTCGTGCAGCAGCAGCACAGCTCAGCAAAGAGCTCGCTGGAAGTTTGTCGGGAGAGGTACATGCTCTCCCCACCCTTCTTCCTTTCCTCCAAGCTCCTCTCCCCTCCTCCTCAGTCCCAAACGCTCGTTTGAATGCGTGTACGTTACACAAGCTCCGCGTCGCCTTCTCACAGCTCCGAACAGGCTTATAAGCAAACAACAAAAATCCTGTTTTGCTGCATGAGCGTGTCCTCCCTTTAATGGTATGAACTGCTCCGTGTCCTTTAAAATATCTCCCTTTGTCACAGCCGCAAAACGCGTGCTGGAATTTAAGCTTTGCAAAGTGCCGTCGATTTGCCTCCGACCTCCCGCTCGCAGCCCGCCAGGCCTTGGGAGCTTGTAAGTTATTTTCTTTCTTTCCCCCGCCCCCCGCCTTTTTTTTTCTTTTTTTTCCCTTTTTTCCCTACAAGTAGCAGCCCAAATCCCAAGCTGAAAGTGTATCACTGCTGCTGGCCGCCCTCCAGCATTCCTCGCGGAACGAGTCAGGATCTGGAATGTCAGAAGGCAGCGGCGGGGAGGGCCGGGAGAAGCCTGCGCGTGGGTAACGGCGCCCGGGAGGAGGAGGACGGAACAAAACACAACTTCATCTGGACTGCCCCTTTCCAAACCAGCGTTTGTTCCTGATTTATGCTTTCGTGTTTCACTTAAAGCATGCAGCTCTGCGCAGTGACGGCGGAGAGCTTGCAGCAGCACTCCGGAGTAAAACGGGTTTTGGTTTTCTTTTCTTTTCTTTTTTTTCTTTTTTTTTTTGGCAAAAGCTTCGAGTCTAGATAAACCCAGCCGGTTTTCCGTCTCTCTCTCTTGAGCCGGGAGTTTTTGCCTCCTGCAGATCTCGGGGGAGATCCCTCTGGTCCTGCGGCACACGCGCTGGACGAGGGGAAATGTCCTTTTGCGGAGAAGTTAGGATGGGGCCCGGCCGGTGAGGCTGGCACGGAGCAACGCCCGGCGCTGGAGCACAGCGAGTCCTTGACACTTTCTCTTCTCCTCGGACAAGAAGCGTTGTGGAGCCTCAGCTCTCCCTGCAGCAGATTAATGCCTAAAATTATACACCCTAAACAGCAGGGTTTAATTACCAGAGCTGTGAATAGTTTAATTAGTTTCTTCTGACCTTGGAAGAAGGACCTGCCCAGCGCTGTAGAGCGGCAAGAGAGCAAGACTTGTATTGCTTCTCAGAGACACCCAGCCCGAGAGGCCATGTCGTCCCTGTACACCAGGAGTAAAGAATATACTCGCAGCAGGAAGGCTCAGTCAGATTCTCCCCCGTCCTCTCCTTCCCCGATCGCAAAGACACTCAGAGTAAGCAGCCTTTTCCTTTCTGTATTACCCGGAGACCTGCTCGGCACGCGCTCTGAGCAGAGACCGGTGGTGGTGGTTTGTTGTCTTACCCTTGGAGACCTGTGTCTGTGGTTTGCTTTGCAAAGAGGATGGTTTAAATGAAAGTTGGGAAGGTGCCTCTGCAGCAACAGGTTTTAAGCAAGCTGCAGGAGCCCTTGCACTGGGATTCTTTGCATTAACGGCTGTAGGGAGTTGCTGCGATGGTAGTTTCTCCTTTACCCTGCGTTTCACAGCAACGCTGCTCTCCTGGTAGGCTGTGGCTGGAAGAAGCCTCACCGATGAAAAAGAGGCAAAACCTGACCAGCTCGTTAAACTGCGCTCTTCCCATAGCACTTTGGTATTGCTGGTGAAACAAGGTTTGCTGTCCAGCTTTCACCCTTGGGGCTCTCCTGACCTGTGGTATAGCTTAATAATTTCAACAACAACAACAACAAAAAAAACACCCCACACCTGTAGCAGGAGGCAAGTCAAGGTAGTGAACCAGTCCTCCCCAAACCGGAGCTCGTGTCCCCATCTACCGAGGCGTTTGAAGCTTGGGAATGTTTTGTAACGGTATTGCTGGTGGCTCCGGAGTCATGTGAAAGGCTATCGCGAAACCCTCCGGGTCCGTATCGTTATACGGGCAGTCTCTTCGCCATCAAGAAATATTATCATGCCGGAGTCAAAGCCTGGAGGAATTAGTTTGAAAAAGGCAGGCTAATTTTAGATGTAAGCATTAAATGAATCTGAGCACTGGTGTTTGCTCAAATCAGATCTGCATTGTCTGCTCCTTTTGAAGTGACAGATCTTGGTCTGGGAGAAGCATTGCCCGAAATATGTGAAAGGGGTTTTAGCCTGCTGCCGTGGTGTTAATGGAAGCAGTCCCTGACCTCTGGAACTTCAGCCTTGATGGCTTTTATGGCTGCTGGTTGCCCCCGGGCTGTTAACTGTTTAACCCAGGAGCCCGAGTCTGTGCTTTCTTCCCATCTTCCACCAGAGTATCTCTGGGGAGTCTTTAGATAATCTAAAACTCTCCCCTGTGTGCTTAGATGGGCTTTCTTCATCAGTTTTTACAGCTGTGCTTACCCGTCCTCGGTAGATTGCCGCAGTATTGATAACCAGCTTAATAGCAGGTGGGGAACCTTTCAAATGTGCTCTTACTCATAGAGTAAAGCTGCAATTGTTTTAATTTCTTTCAAAACCCAAGTTTTTTAAGATCAGTCATGTTTGGCGTGCACAGACTGACTCATTTTCCCCCGCCTTGTGCATCTGGGCATATAAACAAGTGACAAACATCTCGCAAGAGCCGTGACTGCTGTATGCACGGCACGTGCCTGTCTGATGCAAACTAAGGGGAGGTGCTGGTTTTCTGTCAATAGCCGTGATGGGATTGCCGGCTCCTGGGGGGGCCCGTGGGTGTTGGAGGAGGTGGTGGGAGCTCTCAGGTGAGTGGGAGGCAGCAGGTGGGTACGGAAAGGTGCTGGGTGGGAATGGGAGGGCCTGGAGAAGAGCTTCCCTCAGCTTCTTGTGGCAGTGGGGGTTTGCTGAAAGCAAACACGTGAGCACGGAGACCTCGGTGGTTCTTGCAGTACTAATGGTAATGCCAGCTGTGGCTGCAGAGCATCGGTGTGGGAGAAGCCAGGCTGGGAGCGCAGCAGCATCGACTCACGAGTCGGTATAGGAAACAGCCCTGGTGCTGTCTGCGTTATGGAAATAGCCCATGCCTTGAAAGGCTGATTAGGGAAGGATTTACTTCAGGCTAAAACAAAGTATCTGAGTTAACTCCTTCTCCAAGAAAAAGTAATTCTACTGCGAGCAAGAGAAGCAATGGAGTGCGGTTTTCTGTGGATTTGTCCCATGTGTGGATCCCCCCCACCCACTCCCCCGTGCCCAGGGTAACAGCAACCCTTACCGCAGGGTGCCATCAGCCTGAATAAAACAGGTAGGAATGTGATATCTTGGAGTCTTTTATCTTGCCATCCAGTCGAGATTGATACCAGCAGACCTGTGGACTCTAAACATTCCCAGCTGAGCAGGGGTGCGAAAACACATGAGCAGGCAGGGAGCCTCGCGCATGGTACAGACGTAGACAAAACCTCTTGGAAAGCCAGGCAAAGCGAAGAAGGTTTTACTTGTTAAGGTATCGCTGCCAAACAGCTGCATTCAGACGTCCTTTGCAAAGCAGTCTCCTGTGGCGTTCCCTGCCGCACTCGCCCTGCTGCTTGTAACGTTCCTCCTTAGGGGTTACGATAATATTGCGTGTGGGTTTTTCCACCTTTAATTGATGGGATCTCCCCAAATGCCCAGCTGAGAAGGGCGAGCACTTTGCAATGGACTCGTACAAGTCATAAGAAAGGCGATAGCCTTGAATAGGGCGTGGGGGCGACAGGCAGGCAGAGGAGATTCTGGTGAGAGCGGGGTGTCGGGGTGTGACCACCTCCCAGCGCGAGGTCAGCTCTGTCCTGTTGCCCCGAACCTCCGCAAGTGAAGACACTTCATTTCTTGGGTCGCAACAGAACAGCCCAGAATTACAGTCACCGATACAGCAAGAGCCAAGTAAATCCTTTTAAATCACCCAGGGTAAACGTTGCTAGCTCCACTTTTGCGGTTGCTTTAATGAGGATATTGCTAGAAAGTGGAAACTGAAATCCCCCTTGAAATCAATTCAGATCATCCCGTTATTTGGCAAAAGCTTCCATTTTTGTGGTGATGGGTACCTTTTCATCACAAGTTTTGCACCATACTTATTTAGCTCAAGGTTTCCCTTCCTCAAAAAAATATTATTCACATAGTCAGTTCCAACAGGCAACCAATAGGAGGTTTAGATTGGATATTAGGAAAAATGTCTTTACTGAAAGAGTGGTCAGGCATTGGAACAGGCTGCCCAGAGAGGTGGTGGAGTCCCCATCCCTGGAGGTGTTCAAAAAACGTGTAGACGTGGCACTTTGGGACATGGGTTAGTAGGCATGGTGGTGTTGGGTTGACGGTTGGACTAGGTGATCAGAGAGGTCTTTTCCAACCTTAATGATTCTGTGATTCTGTTGTGCATAAATAAGCAAATAAATGGCAGGATTGGAAGGATGAGGGTGAAAGCAAGGACTGAATTTTCTTTTTTTTCTTTTTTCATTGTTTTTGGGGTTTTTTTAAATCCTATTTATGCTGGGCCAGTTGTTTTTTTCATAGGAAATACCCTTTAGTTTGTGTTTAGGCTTATCTGTCTGTTCGCTCTGGCGCTTCATAACCCTTGGCGTTTCTCCGTGGGATATCAGTTAGGTAGGAAGATGAAAGCTAAGGAGAACGCACAATCCCATCTTACTGCACAGGTTGTAATTGTGCAGTTGTTTCCCACCTCTGTCAACCAGCCTTCCTTTCTTTTACAGGCTGCTCCTTCTTGTCTTGTCGTCCAATATTTTTTGCTGTCAAAAAGACCATCAAAACTTAAAACCCTCGTCAGCGTGCATGTGTGCTGCTCGTTCAATAGCGGCTGCATCCCTCTGGCTGCTGTCACTCGATGGTTGTTACTCGCTCCTCGAGAGACCCTACATAATTCTTGTTGTTCTGGCCATATTCACGGTTTCACTGCGAGGCTTTTTCCCTCTGGTGTTAGATCGCTCCCTCATTAAACCACCTTCAGCACTTATTACTTAAGCTTTCCAGCTGAATTCTTGTCAATAAGGGCTCAGCAATAAAGTTTTAAGTATGCTCAGTGGTCTGTACTGATTGATTTTATTCTGCCTTTCATTGCAGCGTCTGAAGGAGCTGCGCTCAGTGGAATATGGGATGCAGGAGCATCACCTTTTATGGGCCATATGTTTTCACCGAGTCACTTGATAGTAATACTTGAGCGTAAAAAGCAACGGTTTCCAAATTGCTGTCTGTGTTAGCGAGCCTCCACATCAAGCCCATGGTTGCTCTAAGCAGTGATTACCATGGCAGCAAATGCATCTAATCTGGGTGCGGTTTTTGATGTGGACACGTACGTCTGGAATCCAAAGCAAATCCTAAAGAAAAAAGAACCTAACGCGTAAAAATGATAGACATCTGAGCTGCAGGTGCTTGGCATGCAAATAAACCCAGCATGGTTTGGATATTAATGCATAAATAATGGTATAAAATCTTAGAAGTCTGGTGATGTGACCAAACCAGACTTCTTTTGATCAGTGAGGGATGTCCAGGAGTGCTGAGAGGTTGGTAGAAATGCCTGATCACGTTACAGCCTTTGTAGAGTTTTGAATATAAATGTGTCCGACGCTCAGTTTGCACTCCGTGAGTGCTTTTGCAACAGGTTTAATCCCGTTTCAGATACTCATGGTAACAGGTTTATTCTCACATTAGGTAGAGCTGTATGAATCATTGGCTTGCTGTGCTGCCGCTGCAAATACGTTAGAGAATAAAGAGCGTTATGAGAACATTTCTCCAGGAAACTTTCTGTTCCTGGGTTTCCATTTAGTGGCTTGGACTCGTTCTAGTTGTGATAAAAATGATGCTGCGTAAATTGAAATGGGGTCAAATAAGTTGTCTGATGATATTTTCTGTCTAATTTCTGGATTGCTGACTGGTTATGCAGTATTTGCAGAAATGATTACTTCCTCTCCTGTTAGCCAACGAAAAATGTGGGATGGTGAAACTTGAACTTTAAGGCAATTAACCTTGGTCTGTGTTCTTCAGCACCCTGATTTGTTTATCACTGGTTATTTCTTAAGCGTCGTGTTCTTCAGATGGGTATCAGTATGAAATCCTTCTGGGTTCTGTTTGTTCTCTGGTTTTTTTTTTTTTTAGTTTTCCTCTGTAAATATCCATATCTGGAAGCGTATTGGGAACTTCTTAGGGCACCACCCGTTAGACGTTCCCGGCTGTGGCTCAGTAGCCAGGCGATGCTCCTGTCTCTGGCTGCATCTGGATGTATAAATAAAATGGGTCAGGGCACACGCTGTGACCCGTGGGGTAAGTGGCTTGTGTCCCTGTGGCTAAACTTTCTTCTTCAGCTCTCCTCCCTTCCGAGGAACAGAGCGAATTGATCCAAGCCAAAGCCGTAGCAGGGAGTCTGTTAACTATTAAAGGATCTGAATGGTCGTGGATGATTCAGAAAGAAGCACAAGATGTAACACTAGAACCTCATTTAAAACTCCCATTTTGACCTTCTACCACCCGGTCAGTGGTGGGTGCCTTTGAAGAAGCTGGTTAAGCAGCCAGAGCGCAATCACTTGTGATGGCTCAGCTTTTGAAGCCTTTGTCCGCCACAGGGCAAGGAGGCCAGAAGGTCAGAGGGCAACTTGAGGTTGTACCAGACCAGGGAATCGGTCTGGACTGTAAAAGGGGTGAAGGGAGAAGGAGAAAGAGGGTATCTTTAATTTGGGTCAGCTCATGGTACAGCCACAAAACCAAGCGTGTTGGCACAACCGAGACGGGGAGGTGCTGCGGGATGGGAGTGAGCGGCCACGGGAAGTGGTGGGAAGAGCGGGTGGAAACTCTGTAGGCAGCAAACCACTTCAAACTGCAGAACTGGAAACCGATGTTTACTTCCACTGCAGGAGCCCATTATAGTTTTGTTTTTCATGAAATGAATACAAACCCATAGGAGACGGGGCTGGAAGAGACACAGAGCTCAGTCCATCCACTTCCCCAGGGCACCAGCAGCGGTACCTGTGCTGTTCCCGACAGATGTGTCTCGTGCTTGCAGACCTCCACCGGTGGAGACGGTGCCTCAGGCACTGGAGCTGCGACTGGTGGTCAAAGAAAAACATACGGACCTTGGGGAGTTGTTAGGTGGTTGTTGGTTTGGGGGGGTTTGTTGGGTTTTGGTTTTTTTTGGTTTGGGTTTGTTTGGTGGTTTGGCTTTTTTTTTTTTTTTTACAATGAACTGTAAATTCCTTTTAATGACCTCAAATTGCTGAGGTTACTATTGCAGTCCAGTAGAAGTAAGATCTTGGGAGCAGAGGTCCTCAAATAGATGAGAGTAGCTCCAGGTTCAGATCGCTGGCTGGCAGCTGGTCTGGAGCTGTTTTAGACTGAAACAAATGAGGGGGGAGAGAGAGACAGCGTAAACTGCCTCAACTCTAACAGCACAAGATGCTTCGCGTGATACCGCTGGGTCAGCATAGCATCACCAGCCCTAATCGCTTTTCTGTGCAAGCTGCCTGTGGCCATAGTGGCTGTCACGGGGATGCCATGTGGCTGCAGGCTGGGGGAGGCGTTCGCCAGATTTTGGAGCATGCTTCACGCCGAAAAGTTGGCGGGTTGGCTTTAGGCAGCTTGAGCCCTGGCTAGTGGCCAAATTGGTATTTAATTACCTGATGATAACACCTGGAAATGTCCTGGTAGAGTGTTGGCAGGGGCAAGGAAGATGTTGCTGCCTGTAGACCTGTGGCATTCTCGCACTGAAGGAATTTAGGAGCAGATATCTTCTCTTCGGCTTTTATTTCCTCATGTCTGGAGAGTTTTGCCTAAGATCACGTCACTTTGCAAAATTAAATTTGTCACCGATAAAATTTGTTCCCTTAGAAAAGAAGGAAATAAGAGCAACAAACCCGCGTTTCTGAATTGTGGCCTTTACTAAATTAAAATACAATCCAGCTTGACATTTTACAGGGCGAGTTTTATCCCCAAGAGACGGTGGTAACCGACTGCAGCTGCGGAGCCAACGGGCCCCTTGAGAGGCACGGGGAACTGAGGCACAGGCTGGCGGTCACAAACCAGCGTACGACTGCAGGACGTTTGGATGTGTTGGGGACGGCAGGAGATGCGGTCGTCAGTCTGTTACAGCCACGTGTATTTGTTTCTGATTAAATACGTGCTAGCCATCCTGCAAATGATGTGATCTGTTGCAGCCAGCTGCCAAAGCCACTATTCCGTCTTGGAGAACCTCTTAATATTATGCTTCAGTAACAGCGGTTTTTATTAAGCAAAGTTTATTGATTTATAGTTTGTGAAAACATATTTTGCATCAGGCCTTTGGGAGTTGGAGGTTATATGGAGGTGGTTTGGCTACGCCGGATTATTAATCATATCAATGGGATTTTGTAATCCTTGCATTTGCACAAATGCAGACGGAGTGGGAAGGCAGCGCTATTCATCACGTCAGCTGTAGCTAACGGGACGCCGTATCAAACCGCGGCTCTCGGGTCAGCAGAGCAGCTTTCCGAGGGAGGCAATGACCTCAAAAGCTGTACCAAAAGCAGAGTTCAACCAGACCCCCTCATTATTCTGCACCCACTGGAAAACCAAACTTGACCCCAACCATACCTGACTTGAAAGACAAATGTGGCTTGAGGGGAACGCCGATCGGAGCCTTACCCGATGGGGAAGGGTCTGAGGTGTTCCAGGCAGCCTTCCTCCTTGCTTTTCCTCCTTCCAGCTCAGCTCTTGCTGTGCCGGCTCCGGGAAGGCTTCTGCCAGCAGCAGTACGGCACGCCGGAGAGGTCGGCCGTCGTACAGCTGCCCCGCACCGGCGCAGCCAAGCACGTAAACCTGCGGAGGTGTAGGAGCAGCAGAGCTACGTAACTGCAGGACCGTGGTGGCTTTTGCATATAGGAAGGAAAGAACTGGCCCCAAAAGCAGCTGGCTTTATTTTACGTTTAATTTTGAAAACAAACAGGACTCACCAGGAGGATATTTGCCAACACAAGAATAAAATTCGAGAGGTTCCTAAAACTTCCCCTCTTGATTAAGAAAAGGGAGGGCAGCAGGGCTGGAGCTGTGCTCCGGGATCTTGGTAAATGGTGGTTATTTAATAGTAAGCGTTGATCAGGATCTCTGAAACAAAACACACCAGAATAAATTCCTTGAGAACTATCTTAAAATAGTGCACATTTTCCTGAGGCTGGCCGGTTGGAGATAAAGAAGCATAAAATGTTCCCAAAGCCTCTATTTTTTTTTTCTTCTTTTTTTTTTTTCCCCCAACAATGTAAATAGTAGACTTTTTCTGCCTTTGCTGGGTCAGATCCCAGCTGCAGAAGAACGCAATTGGAAGCAATTAGGCCAATTTCTGACTTGGCAAGAGCAGTGGCCAATCCCCCTTTTGGCACCGCATTTCAGGGCTGCATTTTATCTAAACCTTCCACCAGGAATTTGGTTTTAATTATACTTTACTGAACTCCTAACAGCTGTAAAAGTTTCTGAGTTTTTAAGGGAAGGCTCCTGCCCTCCACAGTCCAAGTACATGTCTAAAATCAAAACCGTACGGCATTCCTGGTGCTGTGCAGCATCCCGGCGGGCCGGGCGAGTGCCAAGTTGTGCCTTTTCCTTGGGACTGACCAACGTCAGCACAGTGAGAACCGAGGGGCTCAGGAGAAAGTGGCTTGCACAGGGAGGATCAGTCCAGTATGATGCTTTTTGCCCTTTTTCTCAGGTCCCAACTCACATCTCCTGCGTTTTGCCAGCCCACCTGGGTTGAATCATCTCTGACCCTGTCCGGGAGGGCTGGCAAAACTGGCTGAACCCCTTTGCTGTCCTCCACCGCTACGTGAATGTGCTGCCCACCATGAGATGGACGGGAGGAGAGGTGATGTGATCTCTCAGGTGAGAGGTCTAAGAGCTGAGGATTACCAGACCCTTGCAAGCACACCTGCAAGCGCTCTGTGCTTCTACGTTTTCCTTTAAGAGTCATCCCCTTGGGTGTCTCGGTGCTCTTTAGCGGGAGTGCCGGGGTCTCGGCTCAGCGCTGGCTGCCGTGCTGGTTTCTGAATCAGGACAGCCGCCGCCAGTGCCTTGCTTTTCCCTGGGGTCCTCCTCCCCCCGCCCCAAACCCTGCAGCGATATGACCCTGTTTAGGTTGCAGGAAGGATAATTTCACAACCCGATGCTTCCCTGGCTGTTAATGTTTCTAGTCAAACTTTGGACCCCAAGGGAAATGAAGGAGTCTGGGCAAAACTGACAGTGCTGTTCCAAATTTGCCAGGGGAAGGAAAAAAATAACCCCAATGCGTACATACAGTTGGTACAGCAGTTTCTCAGCATCCCCTCTTTAACCTTAGCAGATTGCACAGTATTCATTCAAGAAAAATCAGGAAGGGAAAGTCCTTTCTTGCACCAGCTTAGTCCGTAAGTGCACGTCTGGTGCCTTGGCTCTTCTTTCCCTCTGTTTATCCCCAACTTCTCTTTCCAGAAATGAAGGAGGGAGAGTTTTGTCCTTCGCCTTCTGACTCTGACCTCGGAGTTTCCAGCTCTGGGGCGGCATCTCCGAGCAGATGCAACCTTCTTCAGTACTTACAGAGGCAGTGCACTGAGTCAGCTGATGCTGCAGAACTTGAATGTTTTGTGGCTGTTTTAAAAGAAGGGGCAGCGAGAGGAGAGGTGGGTGCTGAGCTGATGGTGCAGGTGCAGCTGGAAGCACGTGGCAAGGGTTTCCAAGGGTGCT
The DNA here is from genome assembly GCA_013401315.1 of Balaeniceps rex. Classification (NCBI taxonomy): domain Eukaryota; kingdom Metazoa; phylum Chordata; class Aves; order Pelecaniformes; family Balaenicipitidae; genus Balaeniceps; species Balaeniceps rex. Next base: position 50,418 of record VYZW01003821.1, read on the forward strand.
ATGGCCAAAAGCAGGGCAGAACTGAGCTGGAAAAATGCTGTTTTCTACTGAAAATTTGTCTCCAATGTGATGTCCCAGTGGCCTCTGAAAATGTCTGTCTGTCTTTGAGCAGATAGCAGGGGTGTCTCAGTTAAGCACCAGTCCAATGTTTGCACGTGGGGCACACGCTTCCCCTCTGATCCCTCCTGCACGGCACGGCCGCCTCCCAGGAGTACGAGATTTTAGTCGTCGTTTTGTTTAACTTGCTTCCTCGGTCACCAAAGCCTCTCTTTGTGCTAAGAACTGCTGCTTTCCATGTCACCGCTTTTAGTTGGAGCCTTTTTTTGAAGGTGCAAAGTGGAACCTTTTTTTCCCAGGATTTTTTTCCCCTCCTCCATCATTATTTAAAAAAAAAAAAAAAAAAAAAAAAAAAAAAAAACAACAAACGCCTGAATAAGCTGCTCCTTGAAATATCAGCACGAACACCGGCCTTTGTGCAAAACCCAGGAAAATATTGAGCCAGAAATTGATGTAAAACAAAGTAAACCTTCCCTCCTTCTCTGAAGGTAGCAGCACGTAGAAGACTGATCCCCTGATGAAAACTGTTCTGGAACTTTCATTATGGCCGGGACGCTCCCAACAGCTGCTGTAACATCTCATCGAGGCTCTGCTTTCAGACCTCAGCCTTTATCCAGTTCCTCTCAAACGTAATCATCTTTGTCTCAAAAATACCACTTTTAAGTGAAACAATGTGGAGAGAGGCACCCGAAAACGGAAGGGTGAGGGAAAGACGCCGGCTTTCCCAACAGCTGCGAACACAGAGATTTCCTGTAGCGCCGTGCTGGTTCTGCGAGACGCTGGAGTCGTTTTATGGTGCGGAGACGTGCTTTAAATGAGCCCAAAGGGAGACAACATCGTGGGAGGAGAAATCACTGAGCGCTACGAAATAGCCAGGTTTCGGCTGGAGAAGTCCCGGAGCTGCCGCGTGCGGGGGGTGGCAGGAGGTCGCCGCAGGATCGCTCTGCTCTGGTGCCAGCGGCAGGAATGATGCCCGCAGGTCCTCCCGTCTCATCGAGCATCTCTCTTCCTCTTTAGAGACACAGAGACAACTGCAGCCTGAAACGATTCATCTCAGTCTCCATCACAGGAAGGTTTTAAATACAACAAACCTGGGGTTTTTTTCCCCCTTTGCCATTCCCAGAAATGTTTAAAATTATTCCTTTTCTTATCCCACCCTTCCTTCGCAGCAGCACACCCCTGCTCTCTCTGCCTATGGAAATTATTAGTTTCTTTGGAGGGAAAAAAAGACAAAACCCATTTTTCCCTCCTGCTGCAGGCACGCAGGCTGGCCTGGGGACCTGCTCGGGTTTTATTGCGGGGTTTCCACATTGCCTGGCCCAGCTGTGTGTGGACTTTCTCAGCGCTGTTCAAATACATTAGCAGGTGCGTTTGTTGAAATAAATGCAAGCTTGATATTAAATGGATTACTTGCCTAGCCGTTTGTCATCGTAAGAAAAGTCGTCACTGAAGGGGATTAGCATAAAGTGCACAAATAGCTTCCACCGAGAGGCTTCTTAATCACCTCCTAATACCCCTCTGCCGCTCAATAGGGGAGGTTGGGTCACTGGGCCAAAATTAAAAGGGAGCTGTCAGGCAGCTGAGGGTTTTAAGTGGCAAATGTCGGAAGCTCGGCTGACAAAAGACCATGGAGACATCAGCCAGCGTGTTTGTGGCTGAAAACGGGAAATCTTTCTAATGATAGCTCTGCGCCAGGGGCCAGCCGTACAGAAACTGCTTCCCAGCTTACTGGCTTTGAGCTTGCTACGGCGGGTGGCCCAAGCCACGGCTGTTTGGACAAGCAGGCAGATGTCCCTGTGACGGCAGGCAGCTGCCGGGCGTTTGACCCCATGAGAAGTTTCCCAAACAGCGTCCAGCATCACTTGTGGAAGTGCAGCGGGGCTCAGCTATGGTGGAAAGCCATCTGCTGTCTCCCTTGGGTGGCTTCTCACCTGTATGCTGCAAAGAAAACTTTTGGTGCGTGGAAAGGGGGTTAGAGCAAATAAAATAATATGGGGCTGGACCCGCTGCCGTGGCTCAGGACCCATGCCAGCACCAGGACGGGCTCCTGGAGCTTTGGTGACCATCTCTATGGCATGGGGCTGGCACCCAGACCTGCCCCGGGAGCCTGGCTGAGGGTGGCCCTGCGGGCGCAGCTCTAGGGAGAATGTGCTAATTAATAGCAGGGCTTGCTCGTCCTTTTGAGCTTTGCATCTAGCAGCTTTGGCTGAATGTGTTGTCCATCCACGAGGCTTCAAATGTGCCGGCATTCTTCAGTTTGTTTCTTGTGTACTGGTCAAATCACTGCCGGAGGGCTGTGTTGCAGTGAGCGGGGATTGCAGATTCCTTGGGGAGGCTCCTGTCTTGAATCAGGATTCAAGATGAGGGTTACATTAGGGCAGGCTGAATTAAACATTTAATAACTGGGTATACATAATACGTAGCTGGGTCCTCGCGTCCTGGTGAGCAGAGGGCAGCGTTGCAGGCAGGCTGGGCGCAGTCCGTGCTGCTCTGGGACTTGCCCCTGTGGTCCTCTGGCTTTGAGCGGAGAGATTGCAGGGTCGCTTGTCTGCCCTCCTCCTGTGTGTAGTGGGGTGACTTAATTCAGCTGTCCCTGGTGTGTGTGCTCCCAGATACCCGCCCAGTAACCAGAGGCATGGGCTGGGTGCCAGGCAGGAGCAGGAGGTCTGAAGTCTTCAAGCACTGGGGTGCCAGGCAGGCAGCAAATCCAGCACTGGATCCAGTGGTGTATCCCAGCAGCGCAAACTCCAGCACAAGCACGTCTGGCACTAAAACCCTGACCCCTCATCTTCTCTGTAATGTCCTTCTTGTGTTGACTCTTGCACTTATTAAAAAGGATCTAGGGAAATAACCGGTACCGCCTGCCAGGTGTTGTGCTCATTCAGAGAAATGACGCTGCTAATAAAACTGGCAGGGGAACATCGGGCTCAATTTCCAGTTCAAGGGACTGAAAAAGAGTTTGATTGCCTCTTGAATTTGAGGAAATGTCTGCCGGACAGAGAGAAACCTTGCGGAGGAGGCGGCGACGGGTGTGTGCGGTGTGTCCTGCAGCACACCTATGCCATTACCATTTGATTTCTGCAATCGCGGGCTGCAGCAAAGGCAGCGTTGAGGATGGCACCGGGGTGATTTGGATGTTGATGGCAAAAGAAGAACCTAACACACGCTTCAGCCACCACGTCCACCCTTTTAGCTGGTGTAAGGCTCCTCTCCCTTCCTCGTGCAGCTTCTGCTGTGCATCCTCTTGCCACGGTGAAGCTTTTCTTCATGGGGAGGTACTTGTCCATGGAGAAAAAGCACCATTTCCGATTTCCTGAAGTTCGACACAAATACGCGGTGAGCTCTGCCTATCGTGGTCCATTAATCCCTCTCACCCTCATCATGCTTAGGACAGTGATCAAAGTCAGGAAGAATAATTTGATTTAAAAAGGGAAACAATAGATTAGTTTTGGTTCAAAGGAATGGATTTGAATTCTGGAAACTAGGATTTGAAGCACAAGGTTCAGTAGTTTTTAGGTTAGCAAAAGAAATGAAATCTGAAATGCTTCAGAGAAGCTGAAGCAGTTGAAAAGATTCAGGCAGGGATCGGTGATTCCCAGTTTGGGCATGGGAAATAACGCTGTTGTGAGCTGCTCGTGAGCCGGGTGCTGGTGTCAGGTGGGAAATTGCTGCTGCGTGGTAGCTCTGCAGTTCTTGAATTGAACCTTTAATTCTCCTCGTTATTAATTCTCTTTTTCTTTCTTCTTTTTTCTCCTTCAGCATGAAAGACTTTCCAGGTAAGAATTTTTTTTTTTTGGAGTTTTTTCTATTTAATATTTATTGACAGCGTATTTTTGTACGGCTTTAGGGATTCTCTGTGCTTCAAATCAGCAGCACGAGCTGAAGCTGGTACTGGCCATTTGGTTCTTACCTTAGCTCAACCGTTGGGCCAGTTTGCTTTCATCCTTTGCTCCCCAAATAATTCAATGGCTACTCTGCAGAGAGAAAAAACCCTCTGTGCCCTATTAGAAATGGAGGCCATTCCCACCACGAAGGTGAGAGGTCTGTGGGAAATTGCTGCCCATTTGGGGTTTGGGCTGATACCCACTGGATTTTTTCCATTTTTTAAGCACTGCCTTCAGCAGCGATGCCCTGCTCGGGGCGCAGGGTGCTCTCAGCCATCCCAGCGCCTGCGCTCAGCTGGCTCTGCCACGGCCTCACGTCCCAGCCGGTCGGGCTCATATTGGCTGTCCCAGAGTAACAGCGGCTCCACGGTGCTAGATCTTCATCGCGTTTTAGGTTGGAAGCAGCTACGAACCCTCCCACCAGTGACACCTCCTACAGCGATCGTGCCTCCAGCCGCTCCAGTGCCTACACCCGGAGGGAGAACCGGTTAGCCGCCCTCAGCAGCAGAGCAGAAGAGGAAAGTAACAGGGACTATAAAAAGGTAGGGTTTTTTAAATGTATTATTGTCACTTTAGAAGCTGCCTGTTTCTGCAGAAACCTGCACCGAGAGTCTTTGGAAAGAAAGAGAAAAAGTTTATTTTCATTTTCTCTGTTTCCATTGCTTTTGGAAGTCACAAAAGCCTTTTTCAAATGCATCAGCCCTTAGAGGGTCGAAAAAGGCCAAGGGGTGAAAGGGCACCGTGCAAAGTCAGATATCTGGGGGAGGGGGATTGAGGAGTCAGGCTGGAGAAATGCTGGGAGGGATTTGAAAGGAGCAAGAAAAGATGCTGTTGAGCATGCCAGCAGGGCTCAAGCCTGCATATCCCCACAGAATTCTTTTTGCTGCTATAACATTCCAGAATTATTTTTTCTGTAATCTCTGAAACTTTCAACGTAATCCTTGAAAGGCAGTAATATGGACTGCCGTGCACATCTGCTGTCAATGCGAAGACCGTATGAAAACTAAACAGAGTAAGATGACCTTAATTCTGAAATTACTGTGACGCTGAAAAGCCTTGCATGGTAAGCAGCACCCCGCTCTTCATGAACACGTCTGGCCAGAAGAGGCAGGCGTGTGCCCAGTTTGTTCTCGTAGTGGGTTGGAAATTCCGCTTGTTTGAAGGAAGTGAAGGGAAAAAATCTATTTGGGACTGGCCTAAAATTGTCCTCCTTTCTCCTCCTCCTCAAACTAAAAGCAACTAGGATGTGTTGTGATGGGGAGCACAACAGAACTGTAGGTTCAGATACATCCAGCTTACGCAACTTAGTACTTTATTACACTTGGTGGTTTACCTAAATTAAAACCATCCCTTTTCTTTGCCTCTTGGCTGCGTTTAAACACCCTACAAAATTAAACAGCTGTTTTCTTATTTTGTACGAATTATGAAAACACAAGTAAAGCATCCAAACCGGGCCCGTTTGCCCTTCTTCCAATACGCTGGCACGGGGGAGCGATGCAAACCCCGCGGCTGCCTCTGCTCGGTGCTGAGGACACGCGTCTGCTCGGAGCAGCGCGGCAGAACAGGGTCTGCGCGGCGGCCGCAGAGCAGCCTGGTTAGTGGAAATCTTTTGTTTCATATTTCAGTTATATGAAAGCGCCCTGTCTGAAAATCAAAAGCTGAAGTCAAAACTGCAAGAAGCCCAGCTTGAGTTGGCCGACGTCAAATCAAAGTTGGAAAAAGCTGCCCAGGTAAGGCAAAAACCGGCTCCTAGACTGGAGAAAGCGAGCGCTGGCCCATGACGAGCCAGCGCATGTTCCAGTGTGGGAAAGGATTTAGCTCTTGGGGGGGAAGGGGCTACAGAGGAGACGGTTATTTTTCGCAGAAATAAGTGTGAGTGATTCTGTAAAGACTGCTGCTTCTCTGGGCAAGTGCATCTGTAGGCTGTCTAGGCCTTTGTGCAGCGTCCTGTGAATGCCTCTCAGTTTTAATAGCTTTCTATTTTTAATTTACATAGCAGAAACAGGAGAAAACTTCTGACCGGTCCAGCATGCTGGAGATGGAGAAAAGGGTACGTGTCTGCTTTCTTCTGAGTCGGAATCTTTGCCTCGTGTTGCTCTGCAGGGCATAGTAATTTCTTGAAGGAAAGTGTTAATTAAAAGATAAGTTACATTTTTGCCTTGTGGAGCAGTGCACAGTGATAATTGTGTTCTAACCTTTTCAGAGTCTGAGGCTTTTCTGCTCTCTTTGCAAATCAGCTTAGTTCTGATTTCTTTCTTTTGTTATAGGAAGTTGCAGACCAACGAATTGTATTGTGTCGTGCTAAGAGACTGTTGGTCCAATTACGCTTTAAAATATTCTTGATCCTTATAAATAAAGACTGTTTTGGGGCGGGGAACAAAGCAAAACACTAGCTGGGCGTCTGTCTTGTGATTATGCTTGAAATCTGAATGTTTTAATGCTGGTTCCTCTGAATTGAACAGTCAGATTCATTGCAGTAAGCTAAGCTGAACGGGCAGCGTCTGGCTGAATCTCTGCCTTAAGTGACCGTAGCTTCGGTCAGATTGGAAGGGACCCGAGGAGGTCTGTAGTGCATCCCAGCAGAGTCAACCACGTTACTCAGGGCTTTGTCCCATCATTTCATGAAGACCTCTAAGTGTTGAGTTTCCACAGCTGCAGCCCCTTCTTCCAGTTCTTAACTATCCTCATAGTGATATTTTTGTCCTTATATCTCGTCAAAACCTCCCCTGCTTCACCTGATGGCCATTACTGCTCATTCCCCCACCACGTACCTCAGTGGTTAATTAAAGCTGGAGCCTGGCTCCAGTTTCTCAGTAACATCGTTACACGTTGCAGGGTTGCCTGAACTGGAGTTTCCTCCTGAAGTGTTTCATCTCCTGAATTTTTAGGAGCTTTGCTGGATGGTCGAACTGTGTGTTTAAATTCAGTTCCTACCATGAAAGACCTTAATTATGTGTGTGTAAACACTTCCCGGGATTTGCCACATATAGTCCGGAGGAGGTGACGTTCAGGACCCCCACTTTGGGCAGAGTTGGGCAGAGCACGTCAGCCCTCAGCACAAGCGTGTGGTACCCCTGCCGGCGTTGGCTGTTGAAGTTACCGAGGTTGCTGAAGCCGAGCTGATGCTCAGGCCCTGGCACTGCCGTGTAAGCTCAGCTGAGCATCTCTGCGCCAGTCTGAACGCAGAGACTGAGATCCTCAAAGCATTGATCCGTGTGGGCCTGATTCCTAGGGGAAGCAGCTTGAGTGGGGTTATCAAACATGCAGCCATCGCTGTCACCCGAACATAGCTGCTGGGGGAAGTCGTGACATGGGTGGAGCTTTTCTTTTGGAGAAAAAAAGAGAGTGTGGTGGTCAGAGCACTTGCCCTGAGCGGACATCCCCAACCAGAGGGAGCTCACACCACGCGTCCCATCTCCCACCCGTGCGATGCTTCCAAGTTGGGGCAATGTCCTGCATTGCTTTTGTTGAATTAGGATTGCGACAGCCACAAATACAGGTTTCTGAGAGTTAGAGACGAAAAAAGTGCCCGACTGTTGTCAGTGAAGATGGCATTAGCTGTTTCCAGGACAGCTTACGCATTTTGCACTGACGAATCCCTGGCTGAAGTGTGCTGTGGACAAAAAGCGACCCAGAACCCATCCTCCACGGCCACACTCAAAAGCTGTGTTTTCCTCCCTCTCCTGGCCTCATGTTTCTTTGCAGAGGGCAAAGGAGTGGGACAGAGAGCGTAAAGCCTGTTCCTGGCCCACGTTTGCCATTTCCTCCTGCTCAGTGCGCTTTCCTGGGATGGTTTGAGCCCTCTCGTGTTGAAAAAGTCATTGATGGAGTCCAGGTCTCCCTCTAGGCAAGGGCTCTAGCTGTCCACCACCGGTACTCACATGGCAAAGCCTACCTGTGTAATTGTCAGCTTCCAAAATATACTGAAAGCAGTCGGCTGTACAGCTTTGAAGCCCTAAATTAATCTGGGAGAAGCAGAATTTCCAGGCACCTTTCCCTGTTCACTGTTTATTTGACGGGCTTGGTGAGTTTTCTCATTGCCTCCTTTAGTGGGGTGCAGTTAAATCCATGGCTTCACCTACAGAGCTCAAAATCATGTCCCATCAGAAAGTCCTGAAAGCTGGGATCGCTAAAGGTGGGGGGATCGTTTCATCGAAGAGCTGTGAAGGGAGCTCAGGATCAAAACATCTGCCAAAATGGGCCCAGCGCTTATCGCCTGCTGGTTTACCAGCTGCCCGGGCCCATCTGATCAGCTCCTGGTTGTAACCTGTGTGTTACTTTGAGATGCTTTTCAGTGAATGCTCCTACAGAAATACAAGCCTCTTATTTTTCTTTAAAAGAAAATGTGTTGTAACGGGTTTTTTTAAATCCTTGTGACCATCTTTGTTATGAATCCTTGTAAACAGGAGAAGCGAGCCCTGGAGCGGAAACTTTCTGAAATGGAAGAGGAGATGAAGGTAGGAAATAATCTATTCACTCTGTCTATGCCGTTTCTTGTGCTTTGTATTAATGTCTTTTGGGATTGTAACCCGGGAGTAGGATATTAAAGGCGTACATGGGAAGGAACTCGTGTTACCTCTGAGCATGTTCCTTTATGCAGTCAGAACTTACTTTAACGGCCGTGTTCTCCAAACATGAAATACTAATAAAACTGTCCTATTACCATTCATCTGATTGCACCATATGTTTAATTTGTTACGCTGTTTGATCTGAGAACTGTGAAAGCTGTTCTCCTTAAATGCTTTCCAAAACTAACCTTTTGTGGCATCGATGAGTTTCAGTGTGCTGATCCTCTGTGCTCTGAGTAGTCTGCAGCCCCAGTTAAGCCGTTGTGGTTCTCTCCAGATGGGTAAGAAGACAAAGCTGGCTTTTGAGATCACGCACACCAGCCGGGAAAAAACACAGAGTGATTGTATTTCTGTAGCCCCTTCCTAAAGCATGTTACTGGAGGGCTCTGTCAGTGAGGCAGCCTGGAATAGATTTCAGCAAAGCGGAATTTGCTTCCTGGTGAAATGTGCAGCATGGCTTAGTGTCACCAGACATCCGCCACCGACTGCTCCTTCACCTTCTCCTCTCTCTCGTGGCATTGCTTCGAAGGATGGTCCTCCTCCTGCCGCGGCTTGGATGCCCTGCAAGCACGGGGCTGGCGGGGAGCACTGCAGAGCGGGAAGCAGTGTGTTTTGCCACCTAAGTACACCTAAAACTTCACACTGATTTTGCAGCGTTACATCATTTTACGCTATGTTTTAATGCTCGCATTCACAGAATGCTCCCCTTTGCTCTGTGCCCTGCGCTTTCATTCCCTTTGAGCATGACCCAGGTGGGACCAAGCTACTTTAAGAAGGACCCTGTCTGAGAGCGGTGAGCTCTCCCGGCACGGTGCACTGATGGAAACGATTTCCTGCCACCCTGGAGGAGGTTCCAACTTTAGTTTCTATTTCAAGTTTCATATATTTACCGAGCGTACATCTTTGAAAGGACCCATGGGCTTGTGCTGCATCTTCTGCTGCAATAAGTAGCAGAATGATTTGGTGGAGTCTTACTGTAAAGGCTCTCTTGTTCTTTCATGGAGGAGAAAATAAGTGTGGATGTGATGTGCCAGCCAGAAGGGGAAGGAGAAAGGACTGAACATGCCTAAATTCCAAATTCTTTGTTCACTTGAACTCCAGAAAGACCTTCCTGTAATTACAGAAATGCGGCCTTCAAGAGAAAATGCAGGCAGTAGCAGTTTGGGTTGTTTCTTCAGCTATGCAGATCACTCTGCAAACCAGCTCAGTCCATGGAGTAAAAAGACAAATTGGTGTCCTCTAGTGGCCTGTCGGTTTTGAACATTTATATTGGTTCGGAAAGCAATTAATGAAAGAAGGTGCCTGTAGGAACTGTTGGACGCAGCCAAAGCGCCTCTCGTTTGGGTAGTCCGGAGCTGCAGACTGGTGGAAGCCAAGATGGTGCAAAAGGAGAAGCACTGCTGGAAGTTTGACACGTTCTAATATTGCCCTGAAGCTGCTGGTCGCTGCCGGAGACGGGAGCTGAAGGAGCCTGTGGTCCAGCTGAAAATGAGCTATCAGGTCCTCAAGAGTGATACTTACTCTTTGCTCTCTGCTGCGTTCTTGCTGCATTGAACAACCAAAGTGGCCTTTTGTTAGTAGAATAAATAGACACGAAACTTGAAAATGTCTCTTCTGAGGTTCTGCTACTAGTTTTTGCAAAAACTCCAGCGTGTGGTGAGTACCTGTGTGCGCTGTGACATGTCTTCTTGCCAGCCACTCAATAAAAGGAGCGTGAAATCTCTGAAGATAAAGAAGTTGAACTGGACAAGTCCATAAGGACAGCACTTTCATGTCCACTTAAACCATGCCTTAAAGCGGGAGAGTCAGCCCAGCCAAGTTTACCTAGAATGAGAGAACGTCCGCAGAGCATCTGCGTTAATCCCTAGTGTGGAAGTGGAGCCAGGAAAACAAATCTAGTAATTCTGGTTAGACGTTGATTCCTGCTTCTCGCGCTAGCTGAATAGCTGTCGAGCAGAATCAGAAGGAATCAGCGATGTAAGCAAATCCACCAGTTGCCTTTAACACGGGGAGCAGCAAAGGGAAACAAGCAAACACGCCAGGTTATTAGGTCTCAGGTAGCAGTGTGGGTTTTGGGATTCTTCCCACTGGTCTTTGAATTGAGCCAGTCCAGCGTGGCTCACATCCAGCTTTCTGATCCTGGGGTGCCTGTGTCCAGTTCTGTGCATCGGATGTCCTGGCCAGGGCTCCCCTCTTCTTGCAGCTGGCTTCTTAGGAAGAGGAGGCACAGCAGTGGTCACGGGAAGGTCCTGGGTTTCTGTGACAGAAATACCTTGTCCTTCAGGTTGAGGTAAGGAGCTTTGTTCTTTTCATGGCTTTAACCACTGCTAACGAAGCAATCAAGAAACAGGGAGGAGCAAGACAAACTCGTGATCTCAAAGAAGTCTTTGGTGCCAGAGCCGCTCCTGCAGACCTGCTCTTGCGAAGGTGGGAGCGGTGCAGCGTTTTCCTAAGTGACTGCAGAATTTGACTGGAGATACAGCAACTTGGCTGAGGAAGGAGGAAGAAAATGAGCATTTGCACTGAGCTGAATTCAATGCCAAGTGCCTGAGGTCCCAACTTAACACAGCAATTTTTCTTGAAGGTCACAGAAGCTACTTTATTCCGTAGCAGCACTACACCTCCTGGCTTTGTACACTGTGCATGCTTTGGGCATTTTTATTTCCCCTAGTGTTGCAGGCACAAAATCCTTTAATTGAAGGCAGGTACAGCTGAACTGAGAAACCTGCTTTCGGTAAGCCAGGTATCAAGCAGGGTGATAAGCAATCACAGCGGTATCGTCCAGATTCTGGTCTTCGCCCTTGGCTTTGGTCCCAGCTTCCCAGCCTTTGCTAGGTTTCTTGGATAAATAGAAGGCTGTCCTACCTGCAGCACACACACGTTTTTACATAACTGATCCTTTTTGTCATCTGTGGCAGCGTGCTGAGGCTGAGCTGCGTCTGGTTGTGCCATGCTGAGGTTTCGTGCTATATCGGTATGGAAAAATAAAGGTGGTCTCTCAAATGATCACAGTCCTTTCCATCCCACGTGGCACGGCACCCCATTTTGCATATGTTTGATGTTTTCTGCCAGCCACGTGCTCAGCTGTGTTCCCTGTGATGAAACAAAGGACGTTTATAACCCATGATACCACCAAAAGAAACGGCTTTTCCAGTATGAACCATCCTCCAGCGGCTCCTGGATATGATTTATCACAGGACAGACGTGTAATGTCCGTCTGTGTCCTCACCGAGCGCCGGGGAAGTCGGCACAGCTCGGGTGGGTTAAGTGACGGACAGGTGGCTGAGATTTGGTGAGTGGGGTCTCGCTGCCAAGATGGCCCTGAAGCTCTCCTGCAGTTTGTTGGCTGTAGCTCTGTCTCGGGGCTTGTTGATTTATCCAGTCTCAGAATTGTGTCGTTGGCGTAGTCCAAGTAGCAGGAGCTGCTTTGTCAGTTTGATGCCCTCGGGGGGCTCAAACGCCATGCTCTGCTGACTCCCTGCACTCACCTGCCTTGCTTCCCTTGGTTTTGCAAGGCTTTTGGACGAGGTATCTTGATTCCTTAACGGGGAGAGGAGGTAGTGCTAGAATTGAGCTGGTGGATGGGGGCTACACGAAATACTTCTCTTTTATGCAGGAACGAGCCCTTGGACAAAATGTCCTGGGGTGCAGCAGGTTCCTTGCCAACTGCAGCCAGCTCCACGTCAGGCAGGTTGGGTGGCAGTCCGTGCAAGTTCTTCGTATCACAGCAGATTTGCCCGTGCTGCTTCTGGTTAAGGACAGACAGTGACCTCCCTTTGAGTGCTTTCTTCTAATTAAATGGAAGAAAGGAATCCCCTTCCCAGTAGACCCTTCCCTCCATCTCCTCCCTGCCGTCACAGGCTGACAAGTAGGAGGACACAGGGAAGAGCACGTTGGTTTGCAGGCAGGACAGAAGCTGCTTTGGTTCTGGGCTGGGATTTTTTCACTTGAACTTAAAACGACTCTTCTTGCAGATGTTTCCCTTCCTGCCTTCCCCCTGCCCAGTGTCTGTGCCCCCTCCACCATGGAGGAGAGTTTCTCATTCATGTAGCCCCGCTGCCCGACGAGCTGTCGGGAGGACAGAGGGACTGGATGCTGCTCAGAAAGCAGCTCTGCAGCCCTCGGCACGTCCTGACACCCGCGCTTGGTGTAAACGCCCAGCACATGGTTTCGCTTTAGCATCGCTGGGAAAAACATCGTCCTTGTAGAAATGGTGATGTCTGCATGGCTTTTGCCATTTTCCCATTTTGCCTTCCTCATTGCTTTTATGTTCTGTATCTCCCCGTTGCCGCTATACCTGTGCTAGCCCCAGCTTTGGGGCTCCATTTCTATACCGTCCTTTGCCCACTTGTTTCTTTTGTAACCAAGGATGCCACGTTTTCACATGCCTCCCGTGTAGGATGCTGTCGCTCAAACTCCTCTAGTTAAAATGAGTGCTTTAAGGTTCTGACTTTTCACCTCTGGAGATCAGAGGTAAATTGAGCCCCGTGACAGAGAAGAGTTGAATCTGGGCAAGGATGAAAAACCCACACACGCCCCAGACCTTTCGGCAGGACTGAAGCCTGAGCAGACCCAAGAGCCATCATTCAGGTGCCGCAGGGACGAGGGCTGCGAGCAGACGCGGTGCCTGTCTCGGTGGTCTGCTGTAGGACAGTGACACTTTCAGGTGCTTCAGTCTGTGCCTTTCAGATCTCCCATGGAGCTCTGTTCACTCTTTGCTACACAAGACTGCTTTAGTTTTTAGAGATTCATGAAGAAAAGGAGTTTTAAAGAGATTCTCAGTTGCCAGCAGTGTTTTCAAAGCCTGCGTAGGTGGTAAGTCAATGGTGATCGTTCTCACAGTAGTTCCAAAGTCCAGGGGCTGTGTGCTGCTGGAGCTCGCTGTCTGGGTAAACCAGAACATAACCTGCGAGAGACTGTCCTGCTTTGTGGGGGGAAATCCCTTTATTTGACCTTTTTAAAGGCTTTGGGGGCCCCTGGAGAAAGGGATGGTTCCCAAAACATCCTCAGTGTGTTGTAAGGCTTTCCCCATACGCATCAGAGCTGCTGCCCATCCAGCACTCATTGCTACTAATTTTTCTTTTATTCTCTTTTTTTTCTTTTACTGCTTGTGGACTAAATTCATGTTTCTGTGCCCTTTTGTCTTCGTGGTGTGTTTTCTCTGTATTTTTCTGTCCACTCCTCTCACTCTCTGCAGAATCTCCACCAGCTCAAACAGATTCACACTCTGAGGCAGATGAATGAGCAACTGCTGGCTGAAAACAGGGCTCTGACCCGGGTCGTAGCCAGACTTTCTCTGCCTGCCAAGCCCTCCGAATCAGAGGAGCTGTAGCTGCTTTCCCGCCGGCTCAACTCGCCTCCCTCTTCCACTCTTCCAGGCAGGTCTCCACTCCCTCGGCCGGGCTGTTTCCCCTCACCTCGTTGCTCTCGAGGGTGTCTGATGAAGCTTGTGGCTCAAAAGCAGCATGTGGCAAAGGATCCTCCGAAAGCCAAAAGCATGGTTACTGCCCGGCTGAAGGCAGGGTTTCGCTGGAGACTGTTCAATCCTGCTGACTTTTGCTCTGCTTGGCAGATGACGCTGACCTCGCCGTTTTACTAACCACCCGCGTCAGGGGGTTGCCGTGTCCCTGTGGACGGGGTCCGTGTCTCCCATCATCCAGGAGAGAAGCAGGACGGGCTCCCTGCCTTGATGTGAGGGCGTAGAGTTGGGTGGATGGCACTGAGATGGCTCCTGAGGAGTGATGGAGCAGCTGCTTCCCTGTGGCTTAACGCTGGCAGATGGCTTTGGGATGGCTTCTCAGCGCCGACGGGTTAGCCAGCAGCCCCTTCCCCGCTACCTTCCCTCGAAATAGGTGGTTTATGCTGTGTGTCTGCTCATAATACAAGTCTTTTTTAATTGGACTTAGTTGAGTGAGAAGCTGGCACCCGGAAAATAAGATTATCCAAAGTCAGAATGAACAATCTAATACATTTCTAGGGATGTTATGAAAAGTGCACATTTTACACAGGAAAGTGATTTTTAGAAAACCTACAGCTGGGCAGCCCTCAGCGGGTTTTCTTGGTCACTTGAGCAAAGAGAACAAGCTCCTTCCTTCCTTTTAAAGAGAGTCTGAGTTCAGTTTTGAGTCTGACTTCACACGCTCAGCATCCCCTCTGCCTCCTGCGGTCTGGCTACGAGGCAGGTGAAGCGATCGGAGGCCGATCAGATGCACTTTCTTTTTTCAGCTTGTGTTTTAAATTCAGCGCAGAGCAATTAGTCTTTGAAATCCAAGGACAAGCCTTCCGTAAGCTTTGCCTTCGCGCATTGCGCAGTTCAATTACATCTTCTCTTGCTACTTCATTGGTTCGGTGCTAAAATAAAGCTGTAAATGCTTCTTTGTCAGGGCCCTGCCTGTCTTTTGCAGGTTAGTAGGGATACCCAGGCCCCTTTAGACAGCTATTTTTTTTAAAAAAAGGAAGAAGCAGTATGCTCTCGTGGGCTGGAAGTGGCACTAAGGTATAAAAAAATCTATTCATAGCACACAAATTATATCAAGGATGATTAACCGTAGAAACAAACTAACCAGGGGAATTGTGGCTTCCCCTTTCCGGGAGCCTCGGTTCAAGACCACGCGTGTATCGCAGGGGCTGAGAGCGGGTGGTTCGTATTATATGGCCTGAATTGTGCAGACAGTCAGATGAAATGATCTCACTATTTTTCTGGTTTAAATCTGCGAAAGTATTCTCGAACCTGGCACTGCCTCGTTCCTTCTCACAAGCGGTGAGTTTAAGTCATTCTCCTTCCCAACGTGCTTTGAGATCTGAGAGGGAAAATTGAGCAAAACTATTTCCAGACTCAGAGAAATCATGTTTCACAAACTGTAAGTCACCGGTCTCTCTTCTTCTCTTAGGAAATATTCGCATTATCGCTTCCCCCCTGCTAATACCCGTCTGCTCTGACGTGCCTTGTCTCTCGTGCAGGCTGGCGGAGACGTGGGTGGACCGATCCTTCCCAGCTTGCTTATAGGTTTGCAGTTCACTGCTGGGCTCCGAGCTGGACAAGAGCCACGTGTCAGCAAGCCCTGCTGATTTTTTTTCAGTGGGTCTGAAAAGAGTGGAGTGAAAAGAGTGAAAAGAGACTCTTTTTAGTGGGTCTCACACAGGATGGTGCTGGTACCTGTCAACCTTGTCTCACCGGTGTCTGTAGCCATCACAGCTACACGCTCACGTCACTGTTTTAACCTCTGACAGATTTACCCCGCTCTTGCAGCAGTGGTGCTTTTCAAAGAATCTCGTTTTCCAAAACCCACGTAATTTCTGAAGTGCCACCTTCTCCAGTGTCACAAGTAACACACAGCACCGCTGCTCGGACCAGCCTCTAGCCCAAAACTCACTTTACGACGATGCTGCATCACGGTCAGCTTCACCGTCCCCTGCGGGCTGTGCCGTGTCCCTCCTTACCGTTTCCAGTGAGACCTTTATAAAGCTTCAGTTTTCAGGCCCCTGCTTCACGTGCAGTTTTATTTTACCCGACTTGAGGCTGCTTTGCTTCGAAGGGAGGAACGCCCTTGGCCTGGGAGGAATGACATTTTATAAGGTTGATTTTTAGTTTTCAGAAAGCTTCACGGGAAACTGATGGAGCAGGGTTACAGCTGGGAAGCTTTTCAAGAAGCACGTGCTTCACATGTACTTCTGCTCCTCCCTTTTCGAATAAATCACGAAAGTTGCACTGAAGCATGTGTGTAAGGCGTAGCCACCATCAGAGCTCCCAGTAAGCTGTAGAACTGGGACGGTTGCTCTCTGATGTTGCTTCTGGGAACCTGTGACAGATCATATCTACCAAAGCAAGTGGCAGAACTTCATATCCCTACCTTATTGCAGTGATGGACACGTTCCAGACCGCAAGGCCACCCCAAGCAGTGACGTAGAGAGGACAGGGACTGTCCACCTGCAGACCCCAGTAGGTGGTTGGACTGGTGGACTGGGAGGCGCCGTGCTGTGCTGTGGGTGTTGATGGAGCTCAGGAGGAAATGGAGGAGTGCAGAGTGAGGCAGCAAGTGCTCTTCCCATTTCTCTAGGCTCCTGAGCACTTTGGTGATGGGCGATGCCTCTCATTTGGCCCTGAGAAATTGCATAAGGAGTCCTGACTGCTGTTCAGGTGACAGCCCTGTCATGGCGATGTGCCTGGCGCACCACCACTGCGTCCAGTGAGACACTTTTGGGCATCGCTAGCCAGCCCATCACATAGTTCTGCCCTTTCCCCAATATCCCACCATGCTGCACTTTCCCCCTCCTCTCTCTTGCAAAACCTCCTGCCTGGAGCATCCAGCGCCAGCAGGGACGGGGCTGGGCGCGTCGGGGCCAGGCGTGCCTTGGCCTGGCCGTGGAAGGAGGGGATCGCTCCAGCAGGAGCCGCGGGAGCTGGCGTCTGCCCCGGGAGCTGCCTGCACCCGGTGGCAGCGGTCGTGGAGGGGCTGCAGATGAGAGGAACGGGCAGGAGGTTGTGGTCAGAGCCGAAACGCCAGCTTAGGAGGAAGGAGAAGGTTTAGCAGGAATTTTGAATTTGGGGGAATTCCTCTAAGATCCTCGTGAAGTCATCGCTGAGCTCATACTGGTGCCGTTCGTGCCTGCATGTGACCCCACTCCATCCTGGCTTGTTCCAGCCCTCGGGGCTGCTGGCACCCGTGGTGCGAGTTTCACCTTCTGTGTCGCACCCTGAGATGGGAGCGCGGGGTCTCCTCCCAGTCCCCGAACGGCTGGGGACAGTCCACTGAGGGTCACCCGCCTGCAGGGTGGGAAGCAAGGGGAGTCGGGAGGGTTTTTTTGCCAATGAGAAATGCTGGAAAGGTCTTGTGGAAGCTATTTCTTCCTCTGTTTGCAATTAAAAGCTCTCTGGCTTTTGTCTGTGTTGCAACCCTTGGCTGAGCTCCAGCCTTACACGCTGAGCCCTGAGGAGGGATCTCCAGTGTCGCTGTGTTCTGCCAGTCCTCTGGCCGTGGCATGCGCGTTTGCATTAAACATCTGTGGGATCCCAAGGAGATTCGGGTTTATTCTAAAGAGATTTTGCAAGCCAGGCTTGGTCCAGTCCTTAGTGAGAATTTCAAACCTTTGTTTTCCCCTCTAGTCCTGGTAAAATGGAAAAAACAAATCAGAAAAAACAGCTTTATAGTTTTCTGCCGAGCCCTGTATAGCCTCTGGGAACAGGTTTGGGATGAAACAGCTCAGAAATGGTTCCTGCCCTCCCAACCTGGTCCTGACCTCGTGCTGGGGCCATGGCATCGCGTCCCACCACGGGCTTTCCCAAGGGGCTTCCTGGCTCTTTGCTCTGCTCTGGTCCCCTCTCGACCCCTCCGCACCTGATGCCCAGTTTGTAAAACTCCTGGAGATGTTACGGAGAAATTATCGACATTAAAAGTGCGCTGGGTGGAGGGTGTGTGTAAGGAACGCTCTGCACACTGCTGTGGCACGTCAGCCGCGAGGAGGACACAAGCCAAGCATCCAGCTGCCGCCCTGGCCGCGGGGGTGCCACGTCCCTGCTGTTCCCTCTGAGCCGTAGGGCTTGTCCGGCCGGCAGCGTGGAGGTGTAACCCCACCTTGTCTTTGTCTCTCTGCAGATTTTGACAGAGCTGAAGTCGGACAACCAAAGGCTGAAGGACGAGAACGGAGCCCTCATTCGTGTCATCAGCAAGCTCTCCAAATAGGAAGCCCGAGCAAAGGCAGGACGAAGAGGGGTGCCCTACACGAGCTGCCAACCCCGCCACCAAGCCCTACCCGCCTCTTCCTCCTGTCAAAAGTACAGCAAGCGTTTCAGCCATGGGATCAATCTGTCACACCTGCCTTGCCCTGCCCTTTGCTGTACATTCCCTTCCTGCCATTATTTCCCCCACACCACACACCCCTGCCATTTTAGGCTTTTTAATTTAAGCATGTTGTGGTATCTCGGACATTTTATTTAAGGGAGAAGAGAAACGTGAGGACTGGGTTTGAGCTGCCAAAACTTCTTCTTCCAGCAGCCCAGTATTTGGTGTTGGACTCCAGTCTGGAGTAGGTAGCTCCCACTTTAAAAAGTGAAGCCTAAAGATCGAATCCAGCACATCCAAGCCCTTTACAGGTGGGAAATGTGAACATGGGCTGGGACTCTGAGGATGCGCATCAACCCACCCGAGACGTGGGACTCTGGTTAAAATACAATGCTGTGAAAGCCACCAGGGCTGATTTCTGTAACAGGCTGACGGCAGCTGCTTTGCACAGAGACCTTCTCCTTTCGCCCCAGTAGACCGAGTCTTTTATTTAATATAAGATTTCAAACCTGTTCAGTAACATCGGTGCTGACTCTTGGCATCAGACCCCTTATCCCTCACCCTGCCTTTCCTCCGCGGCCTGGGTGATTTGGTATCACGCTGTATCCTTCCGGAGCTCCTGTCTCGGTACTCAGTAGCATCTGCTAATTGCATCTGGACTCTTGCTCCTCGGGATAGGATGTATCACAGATACTTGCCAAGCTTTCTGAAGGACAAGTTTGAACCCCTAGAGATTCTCTGCTGCTTTCACTTGCATATGAGCGTGAATCACCTTGCAGAGAGCTGTGCCCACACCAGAAACCAGCCTCCCCGTCCTAACAACCGTCTGGGACATTTTCCTGCTATCTTCACGAAGGCAGAGCCCTGTAGAGGATCTGGTCTGGTATTTCAGGTACCACGGTACCTGAAATTTGCAGCAGGAGGCTGACCAGGTGAAAGGCAGCAGTGGTTGGTTTGTAGAGGGAAGGCCGGAGTCCGGTCCCACCCACTCATCTCTTGAAGAAGCAGCTTGACGCAGCTGGGCTGCAAGGCAGAGGAGCGTGAAGCAGTGGTCACTTGTCCTCCCGCGTGCCTTGGAAAGGTGTGGGTGCTTTGGTGTCGGAGGGACAGGGAGCTACCCTTGGGCATGCTCGTAACTGTACCGCTAGGATGAAAGTCTTTTAGTCTGTCAAAAGCTTGCAATAAGCCTTGACCTTGAAGGAAACCTCAAAAAAAAAAAACCCCTTTTTTAATGTTACACGTACTCAGAACAGTTTGAAATTGTTCTCTCTACGGGCATTTCGACAGTGGCTCCTCTACGTGCTGTGTGAATTTGATGATGGCAGCAGTAACCTGTCATCAGATCTATTGAGCTTCCCCTTAACAGACTCCTCTCAAACGATACCTTCCCTCTCAGAGACTTCTTGCTGTATGCAAACCACTTTCCCATCTACATCCTTCCATATTTGTCCTTCCATTCCCTTCGTCCTTCGATTTCCCTGCTCCATCTGGCTGAGAGTTGGGAGTCTCAGTCACTGAACTCGGAGGTTGCCATGAAGAAGTTCTCCGTACGTTCCCGGGCACCTCTGCTGAATGCAGGCTCGCGGCCTCCGCCGGGCTGGTGGGGCTCTTTCTGCTATGGGAGAGAGAGATGAGATACTTGAACATGAGCATAATTCTTGAGCTTGCTCGACAGGGTAAAACTTATCTCCATCAGTCAGTCCTGGGGCTTTTTGGAACCCCTTGCTGGTTATTCCTTCAGAAAGCGCGTTTATTTTCCTCTCCCTTGGGTTTTTTTCTTTGGGTTTTACCCTAATTCTCCATTTTTTCCCCTTCCCCTCCCCGTCCAGCCTGTTTCCACCTCTCTAGCTCTTCTCAGAGCTGCCGGTTTTTCCCCAGGCAGCTCTAGATGGAGGTTCCTCTTCCACCGCTCTTCAGCCAGCGGGGTTACTTGCACGCGGCACGAGATGCCGTTTCTCCTGGTACACTGAGGCCCTTCCTCTGCTGCTGTGCTTTGGGGAGGAAGAGACCAAAGCTGGTAATGGCATCAGGGTTTCTGCAGAGCACTGCCTAAGCCAGGCATCCTTTTTATATTACTTTATTTTAACCCTGCTATATTTAACAGCTTTAAGTCTTGAGATCCGGTCAATGCTTTTTCTGCACGCCGTTCCCACTTGGTGCACTCTTTATGTGAGTAGTTCTGCAGTTCTTGATGTTTTTTCTCTTGGTGACCCACTCCTCGCTTCAGACTTGGGCTCTCTCAGCTCTAAACAGGAGTCCAGTCCCTTCTGTGCCACGCGGAGAAGAAGATACTCGCCCGCTGGGGCTGCTGGCGGTTGGCGCAGCGCTGGCGTGCCGACGCGTGCGTCTTGGGTCGTGCATCCCGGCAGGACGAGGGACGAGATTTCAGATTAAAGATCCTGTTCTTCTCACGAGGCAGGTTCCTGGTATCTGTTTTAGGGAGAGGGTTCAACCCAATCTGACAAATCCATCCTGCACTGACGTTTTGCCCCTTCCCAGCAGGACGCTCATTGCATTTTATCCTAAGGAACAGTATGCAAAGGGTGCGGAAGGCTTAGTTCCTCTGCGTGGCACCTTGCAACGCCAAACCACTTTAGATGAAGTGTCTGCTTAGCACTGGATTACCCCCTGAACCCTGACCAGGGGAGAGGACCCACCAACAGTTGAGTCTTGCTGACTAGCCAAAGCTGTGAGTATTTCGCGATGACGATGCAATTGCAAACCAAATTCTTGAGAATGAATTTTTTTGGTCTCAATGCCTGACATAACCAGTGCACTGAGGAGGTAACGAATAGGACACCTTGCACTCCGCGCTTGGGACAGAGTGCAAAGCAAGCGGTTTTTAAACCTGATCCCTGTTTGAACCAGAGCATTTGCCAGACGTGGGCTCCGCTGGAGAACACAAGCTTTTTTTTCTAAGCAATTGCTTGGGGTGAATTCATTTTTATTGCTTGGGGTGAACCCGCCTATTGTGGCTGCGAGTTTGATGATGGCTCTTTGTAAATAAACTCCTTGGAGAAGCAGGACTAGCTTACGAGATGGGGAGAGAATGTATTTTTATGCAACTTTTGAGTGGCCTTTCAAACCCTGAGATGAATGATTTGTTTTACTGGTTGTTGTTATATAGTATTATAAGTATTATGTGTTTGAAAGTTTGGGAATAATATTCACAACTATGATGCTTGTAAACACAACAGTATTTATAAATGAATAAAATAAGAGTTGATAAAATAGAAGCTTTGACTTTGCTTCCATCTTTCTGGAGCTGCAAGTTGTTTGGCCTAAAACGCCCTGTTTCTGCTACAATTTCCATAGCACGACAGTATCGATCGTCTGTAAAAGCACGAATGCTCCGCAGGTAACAACATGGGGAGGGCAGCGCTCCCCTGCCTGCCTGCTCAGGGAAAGCTCAAATGGAGGAACTGTGGATGCACGTCCCTGGAAGCCACCCACCAGCCGGGAGGCGAACGGGAGAGGGTCCCACTTGACGCCCCTGAACCACAGCGGGGTTCGGGCCCATCCGCCCCCGTGATGCCAAGCCCGGTGTTTGCTCTGCTCAGGAGCTTGGTCAGGACAAACCCGTAGCAAAGACGCGGGCGCTGGTGCCACGTCTTGGAGCCTTTGTCCCGAGTGAGGTTGGTAGAAATCTCTGCGTGTTTCAGTCGTCAGAGGTGGTTACCGCAGCTCGAGCTCTTCCCCTTGGGCTTAGGGGCACCCAGCACCTCTGCAAAGCAGGGCAGGACCTGAACGTGAATGTATGGACCAAACTCTGTGTGCTGGAGGTGAAGAATCTGGTGGGGACCTTTGATACCTTCCCACCTGCACCCCACCTCTGGGCCAGGGCACCAGGGCTCAAGGCTGCCGGCAGACATCCCTCCCATGCGTGTGAGCACACTCGTGTTTCGGGGGAAGCCGGGCCCTCGCGGGGTTCCCCTCGTGCCCCCATCCCTCCATCATCCCTGGGTTCGAGGCCCTGAGACCTGCCCCCCGCCGCGGACACCCCGCTGAGCCCCAGCAGCAAGACCAGAAGGGAACCGGGGCTCCTTTCAGCTCGTTTCTTTAATAAGGAGACAGATATCATTACAAAATAACCATTTAACGATAAGAGACCGAAACGACAGAGTCCACACGAGAGGAAGGGGCTTTAAAAGCAGCTTCCCGCCGGAGCCGAGCGCTGCGGGGGCCGGGACGGGGCAGAGCGGGGCCGGCATGGGGGGTCCTTCGCTCCAGGAACCGCCCGAGCCTGGGCCTCCCGGAGGAGCTGCTCCTCCCTCCCAGGTTTGGGGGGAAAAAGGAAAAGAAAGCCGAGTTTGTTGCCAAGCCTCGTGGATTCGCTTCCTTTTAACCCCAGGAGACCAAACCCGAGCGTCTCCATGGCATGGCTGGGTTTGCACCACGGTGCAACCGGGAGAGCGGGAAACCGGCTCTCGTCCCCGAAACAGAAACCACCCAACCAGACACGGCAAAAATAACCCAAATTCTTCCAAAAAGCCTTTTTGCCACCAGATCTTTGCCACATCCCAGACTTTCCATTGCAGAAATGCCACTGGCAGATCGGCCCCGGCGTCTGTGGCCAGCGCTGCCCCGTCCCCTCACCCAGCGTGACGGCGGCATCCTTGGCCACCGAGGCGGTGGCCGGTGCGGCTCATCCTGGCAGCCTGGCTCCGCCGCTGAGCCCCACGAAACCAGGGGGGACGGTGGACACACGGGGGGAAGGGGGTCACAGCTCACCTGTGGGCCCATCCCCGTGGGGTCCCGGCACACCGTGGTCTAATATGGCTTCTAAAGTTGCTCTGACGGTGAAATGCACCAACGCGACACAGGACGCCGAAGCCACGATGTTGCCGCTACCCGGCCATGGTATAAATGCGACAAGATACAGGGACAAGACACACATGGAAGTCATGGCTGCGTCGGTGACAGCTCACCCTCCGCTGGCGGGACTGGCTTGGCATGCTTTGCTTCTTGGCATTATTTTCTCCTTTTACATGGTTTTATTATTTTTTTTTATTTGGGGGAAAATAATCAGGGCAGTGGAGAGCACTCGAGCAATGAGTTTTGTTCGTCGCCGTCTCTGCCTCGCTGGAGAAACATCGTCGGGACGGAGGTGCCGGCGGCGGCGAGCGGTGGGGCAGCGCGTGCAGTGCCGCGCTCGGCTTTAACCATGCTGCTGCTGCTACGTGGCTGCATCTCATGCACTGCTCATGGTATCTACAGCTATGGCTCCATATATTCTTAACTATACACAGCTAAGGGGGGGGCAGAGGCAGCGCAGATGGCTTTACTATGTTGGTTATTTTTCCCTTTTTTATTAAAAAAAAATGAAATTATGTATTAAAGTCACAGTTCCCCCCCCAAGGCTTAAAGAGTCCAAGTGGGTGCGACCTCCGCTCCGGGGAGAGACCCTGGGTGATGCAGTGGGTTCAGGGGTGCGGGGTGGGGGGAGGTGTGCATGGGGGTGTGCACACGGGGGTGTGCGCATGTGTACGTGTACAGGCGTGCGTGCACACCTCCGCCCGCTTCCCGAGGAAAGCTGCGGAGCCGTGCACGCTTGCAGACCACCAACAGGAGGATTTTGGTGTTCTTCCCAGTTCCTTCTTTTTTAACCCATTTCCACGTAAGGCAAACGCCCCCCGGGGCCTGGACGGCCTTCGAAACAGGGCTGATTTGAGAGACCGAATCCTGCCAGTGCCCCCAGCTGAGGGGCATCAGCTGCCCCCAGCTCCCCCTTAATTAAAAGCACCCCAAGATTTCTTCTCCCTTTGGCTACATGAGCAGGGCAGGACCTCGTTTGCTGACGCTGACACATCCATTAGGAAAAGGGACTCATTAAAGCTGGAGATGACCCACAAAGCCCCTGTAGCCCTGTGGCCCCGGTGCCACCTTCACCCAGCCCAGCCGAGGTGCAGCTCCAGCAGCTGTGCTGGGCCCCGGGGCATGGGCCAAGCGCAGCCGAGGTGCTGGTGGAAGTGGTCTTTGGGGGTCTCCGGTCCAACCTCCCCCACTACCACACCACGGCTTGGCTGACCAAGCCCCGAACCTCCCCAAGGATGGAGACGTCCCTCCCTGGGGACCTGTCCCAGGGCCGCACGTCCCTCCAGGGGAAGGGGCTCATCCCCGTGTCCAACCTGAACCCCTGAGCTGTGGCTGCCACCAAGTTTCCCATCGTCTCCCCACCTCCAGCCGGGGCTGAGATGCCCTTGGGAAGCTGCCGAAGCATCCACCAGCACCAGGGCAAGCTCACTTTTGGCACTTTGTCCCCAGGCTCGGGACACCCTGCACCAAGGTCCCCGCTCGGGCACTGGACCCCCCAGAGCAGCATCCCTGAGCCCGGGGCATCCCCAGCTGCACCCCAGAGCTCTGCTCCTCCACTGCAAGCCCCCTCGCTGAAGACGCAACGCCCTTCGCTGCTTAACTGTGCCCAAACCCTGCAAAACCCAGTCCGGGAAAGCAAAGTGGAGCCGGGAGCGTGAGGCTGCTGGGGAGTCGGAGCCGGGACGGGGACACCAGCTCATGTCGGTGCTCCAGTACAGACTGGAACTGGGCAGGGCTGCTGGACCCTCTCCCCAGCTGCAGGGAACGACATTGGCTTTCCAGCTCAGGGGCTTGGTCCTGGCTCATCCCGCGGTGGCAGAGGTGGCCTGGAGCAGCTCTTGCCCACTGTCAGGGATACGAATATGGCTTATCCCCCCGAGGGGAGCGGGATGGGGTGGATTCAGCAGCCAACGGCCGGTGGGGAGCAGCAGCTCACAGGTGTCAGGGGCTTTGGTCCCTTGTTGGCCATGGGCTCGCTCTCACCCTCCCCACCGGCGGTGGGATGCGGTGGTGGGGCTGGAGCTCCCCATAGCCCCCCCAGCTGCCCCAAGGCTGTGCTGGGGTGCCCACGGCGGGGCTCAGCCCTGGGGACATGCGATGGCCTTTGGGGAGGCACCTGGCACCGCTCTGGGGGCTGCCCCCCTCACATTTGGAGACCTCTCAGCGTAAACCTGCCTTGTGGAAGCATCTTGATCTACAGGTTCCAACCAAGCATGGCGGGACACACACGCAAATCACCCAGCACTGTCCTCGCTCGGCCTCTGGGGACATGACGGCCACCCGGCAGAGGTGGTGGTGGTCCGCACTGCGCGGCCGTTGCATGCACATCCCACCATGTGTCTCCTCAGACCAGACCCCCTGGGGCTCCCCGCTCTCAGACTGGCCCCCACGGCTCCAGCTGCAACGCCAAGGGCTCAGCACCCCACCACCACACCGGCCGCAGTGGGGCTCCACCATCCCTGCAAACTTCTCCCCAGAAGAAGCCAAACTGGAGCTGGCCGGGGTCACTTGGCATCCTCAGCCCAAAACCACGGCTCTCGCCGTTCCCGGACAGAGGGAGGCAGAGCAGGAGCGGGAGGCACTGGGTCTCCTGCAGAGGCTCTTCCCCACCGTTTTGATGTCCGTGCCCCAAGCAAGCACAGTGGGTCTGGTCATCTCGCGCTGTCAGGCTCTGGTATCGCCTCCATGCAACGTTCAGCAGTTCCCCATGTGAACCCAAGGGAAGGACGGCAGCAGCGGTGCTGCAGGCTGGTGACGCGGCCGCCGGGGAATGTCCCAGGCGTGACGGTGGCTTTGCACCTGGAAGGGATGGCAGGCGGAGGCGATGGGACATGCAGAAGGGAGCGATGCTGAAGAACAAAAAGAACCATCCGTGTCTTTAACCTCTTCCCCTGGAAGCTATTGGGGCTGTCTGGAAACCCTTCCACAGCCATCAAAGGGTATTTCAGCTTAAAACAGAACGAAAAAAACAAAACCAAAGGTTGCGTAACTGAGGTATCGGTAGCTCTGGGTCGCTTTGACTGTCAGCAGTGCCGCGCCGCGCTGGCCGGCAGATCTTCCTATTTGTTTTTCCCAAGAGCTGCATCTACTTCTTCCTCTGGCTTCAGCGAGTGCCACTGGGCAATGGGCCGCCGGGGGTTGGCCAGCATGTCGGACCAGTGCCGCAGCTCCGTGCCGGTGGCGTTGCAGCCCGTGAAGATCTTGCCGATGGCTTCGTTCTTCCCCAGCTTGTCATAGTCCAGCACCGTGATGACCACCTGCACTTTCTAAAGGAGGAAAGCTTCTTTAGAGGGGTGGGAAGGCGCAGCGGCCGTGATGGCTCCACGGCCTCCATGCTGTCCCCAGCCCCGGGACGGCTCGGCAGGGTGCCCCAGGGATCCCCCAAGGCTGAGCCCCACCGTGGCCCATTTTGGGGCAGGGTCCGGTCCATGCCCATAGCTTCCTCCACTTCCTTCCCAGAGGATCCTGGGGTGGCAGAGCCATGGTGGGGGCCCAGCTCATCCTGACGTGGCCACCTGGGAAAGGGCACCAAGGGGTGGTGTGGGGCTCGGCAAGAGCTGCAGGCTACAGGGCTTGACAGGGCTGGGCTGGGGCAAGGGGCACGTGCAGGGGCTAGGGCAGGACACGGAGGGGCAGAAGGCACCTACCAATGGTCCAAAATGCCCCTAGGACCACGGGGGGGTCCCTGCTACAGCTGGGGCGAGCACTACAGGGCCCGGAGCAGAGGAAAGCCCCATTCCTGCTGCGAGCTGAGGCTGGGGGTGCATCTCCCGTGGGTGCTGCCCAGCCTCCCACATCAGCTGCCCTCAGCATCAGCCCAGGCCCAGGTTGGGACTGGACGTATTTTATGGGTGACCAGACCAGAAGCTCGGCAGGAGCCGCTCAGGCTGGTGGGAAGGCTGGGACAGCTGCGGGACTTCTCCCACCGCCCCCACCCTGCCTGCCTGCCTCCCAGGGAAGCCATTGGACGAACCTGTATCTGCTCAAAGGGGATCTCAAAGCTGAAGGACTCGTTGAAGTAGGGGTTCAGGGTCTTCTTCTTGACTGTGGTCTTCTTCTTCTTCAACCTCTTGCCGTTCTGCAGCAGGTGGATCTTCACGTAGGGATCTGGGGGGGCAGGAGGGTGCATCAGCCAGGGCTGAGATGCCCAGGAGAAGTCTCAGCCCGGGATGAGGTGCACCACGGGGTAGGAGGCCTCCACAAGTAAAGGTGCTCTGAGGTTTGGGGATGGAGGCCAAAGCCAAAATATTTGGGCTGGAGAGGATTTGTGGGAGCAACTGGCCAAGGGATGGAGCTCTTCTGCATCCTGTGGGTCTCCTTGCAGGAGGGCTGGGGACAGCGGAGTGACACCACCAGGTGCTGGCCTGTCACCCCGTTTCTGGAGCAGGACACCCCAGCAATAAAGCTGAACCCTTCCAGCCGTGCAGGTACTGCTCTCCTGGTTAGGGCAGGTCCGGAGAGAGCGGAGGGCCCCTGGGCAGAGAGCTCAGCCCTGGGGTGGAGATGGGAAGACTCTTCTAGCCCAAAACATGCCATGGACTGAGGTCCTCAGCCCCAGGTTGAGGAGGAGCAGGACCAGGAGCAAATGGCAGAGGAGCATTTTCACCACCCAGGTCCTGCAGCGTCCTGGCCCTGGGCACGGTGGCGGACCAAATTCAGTATGTCCTTCCTAAGGGTCGGGGGCTCATCCCACCCCCATCTTCCCTTGTCCCCAGCCAGACCTTGGGCTGCCTCCGATGCAGAAGGTCCCAGGCACTGGAGGGGGCTTCCCCAAGCCCTGCCAGACTGATGGCCCCAGTGTCCTTCCCCAACAAAGGATGCCGAGAGCCCCACGGTGGGGCAGGAGGATGCTCACGAGCCAACACCCACCTGAGAGACCCCCAACATCCATCTTCTTCAGGTTCTTGGCCTCCAGGATGCAGACAGTGAGTTTCCCGGCCGTGGGCACGTACCGGAGGGAGATGCAGATATCTCCTAGCTTCTCTGGCTGCCAAGCGGAGCAGGGAGCAGGTATCAAAGCCTTGCCAGTGCATCGTACTGCAGCGCTGGGACACGGGCCCTCATGCAGGTCCCTCCAAACCCTGCTCAACCTTCGATGCAGGCACGAGCTGGCACCCCAGCACAAGGATTTGATCGCTTGGGTCTGGGGCAGGCCAGTCCCAGCACATTTATACTCTTCATTTTTGTTACAGAAAGGCTTTTGCATGGGGGAGCACCAGGGGCAGATCCTGCCCAGCGCTCATGGCCAGGACATGCCATTCCGGTGGGGCCCCGCAGCGATCACCATCCCGAGCACATCTCAACCCCCCTGGCCAAGGGTTTCAGCTGTCCAAGGGCCTTGCGCCGGCCCCGCTCTCACCTCCTCCTTCTCGCCGCTCTGCAGGTCCCGCCACTCCTCGATGGGCTGGCCCAGGTCCACCGTGTTCATGGGCACCTTCACCTCGCCGATGATGTCGTGCTTGGAGAAGCGATCGAAGTCGTAGATGGCCATCACCAGCGTCTTCCCACCCAGTTCCTGGTAGGGGACCTGCACAAAGAGGGCCACCGGGCTGGCAAAAGGCTCAGAGGAGCCCAAGCCAGGACCACCCGCTCCCAGCAGCAAGGGTCAACGTACGGGACCGGGACACAGTCGGGGGGAGGTGGGAGTGGGAGACAAGGTCCTGTGCTGTGGGTAGGAAGGGGCTCACCTTGAAGGTGAAGGTCTCGTTGAAGGCAGGGTTGAGTGTCTTCTTCTGCACTTTGGTCTCGTACTTTTTCTTCTTGTCAGGGAGCAGGAACACCTTGACGTACGGGTCTGAGGTGCCACCCATGTCCAAAGCTGGCAGTTCGGCGGCTTGGAGAATCCCCACTGTCAGCTGGAGGAGGAGAGGGGTGTCTTCAGCAAGACGGCCTAGCTACGCGCTGCAGATGCCAAGGGCTCATCTCCAGCCCAACGTGGGGCAGGACTCCCCATGGCACAGCACCCAGCTCCCCACTCCCTCCTGTGCCACCCAGGTCCACCAGGGAGACGTCTCCTCTCAAATACCCTCCCTGGGCAAACCCCACTCGCCCATGTCCTCAGCCGAGCCCAAGCCCCTCCATCACCTGGTTCGCCTGGAAATCGTAGTCCAGCGAGAACTGCAGCTTGCCCAGGTTCTCCGGCTCCTTCTCCTCCTCCTCGCCTTCCCCCTCCGTCAGACCCATCTCTGCGTCATCGTCGTCCTGTTGGTCCTGGAACAGCAGCCGAGGTGCCCGGCTCAGTGGCAGGGTCACAGCCCAGCACCCCCGTCCCCACACCGCTGGGGACCTCTGGCACCCCAACCCTACTGGCTTCTCAACGCCCCGGGTTCTGCCCACGAGGGGCAAGGAGACCCCACGCGCTGGGGACATAAAGCACCGGTAGAGCAGCCCTGGTGTGGCACCGGCTCTGCCCACAACCACGCAGCTGCCGGGAAGCCCCCGGGCTGCTCAGTGCTGGTCCAGCCGAGACAGCGGTGGGGGGGGCACCTTGGGGTGCTGGGACACAGGGTCAGCTCCAGCAGGGAGAGGTTTGGTGCTTGTATGGGGGGGCTGCATGCAAGCAACCTGCTGCAAAGGGTGCAGGGACACTCTACCCCCCAGCCCGTGCTTGGGGGAGCACTGCAGCCGTGCCAAGGGCTTAGCAGGGCCATTTTATTAACTTCTTAATAGACATACGGCCTAATTCTCCTATGTCTAAGGCAAAGCCACTCCTCTCCAAGCCATGGTCCATGGGGTGGGAGCCCCAGCTCCTTACCACCTCTCTGCCATGTCCCCAGGTCCCCTGTCCCACCCTGGAAGCAGCCGATGGAGGAGGCTCGTGGTGGCACCTACCGTGGAGGGCGTCCCAGGACGGAGAGGCAACACGCAGACAGGGCAGCAGGGAGGGAGGACGGTGAGAGCAGCAGCGGGGAAGAGAGCGACGTTACAGAGAGCATCGGCAAGGGACCCCCGGCGAAGTGGGGAATCGGGGTTTGTACGGCCCCGTGGAGCCCCAGGGACGGCAGCCCTCGCCCTCATCAGGGAATTCCACCCCACATCTCCCACCACCGCGGGGGCGTGCGGATGGGCAGGTGTGATGGAGCATCTCCACTCAGCGCCCATCTCTCCAGCCCTGCCTGCGTGCCCATGCTGCCCACATGGCTCTGAAGAGCGGGAACGGACACCCAGAATCTCCCACCCCCTCCAAATGGCCCTGGGTCAGGGGCATTGAAATGGCCGGGATGGCCCCAAAGCCTCCTTCCTGCTGGACCCCAGGATGGGGAGACAGCCCCAGCGCTGCTCCATGCACCAGCACCTGCTTCTTGAGCACTGGCTTTTTGGGGACCCTAAACTGGTGGGCGTTTTGGCCTGGTGGTCCTCCCCTCTCGGCTGAAGGTACAGCTCAATGAAACAAGGGCAGCTCAGAGGAAGGCGGGGAGACCTAAGGGATTAAATCAACATTTGCTGGTCCAGGGGAAGCATTGGCAGGTCCAGGCCAGCTTGAGCCTGGTCCCATCCGGGCCACCGGGCACTGGAGGAGGACGGTGCTGCTGTCTCAGCTCCAGGCTCACGTCTGCACTGTCCCATCCCAGGATCCTGGTGGCTCCATCCCCCTCTGCTGCCTGAGCTACGAGTGTCCCAACACGGTTCGTAACTCAACCGGAGGGATCGTCCTACAACACCAAGCGCAGGACAAGGCCAAGCAGTGCAGAAGGACGTCACCTGGTTGCCCGACTTCATGTCCTTCATGTTCATGGCGTTCTTCATGCCTTTGCCCTTCTCCTTCTTGTTCTTCTTCTTCTTGCAGCAGCACTTCTTGCAGATGCAGAAGCAGCAGGTGAGGATGAGGAGTCCAGCTACCACTGCGATGGCAATGAGGGCCCAGGGCGGCACTGCAGGCAAAAGCCGGTATCATCGTCAGCTTCGCAGCTCCCTCCCAGCCCCAGCCACCCCACCGCCTTGTCCCACATGCTGCACTGGGACCGGAGCGGTGGTGGGGCCATGAGGAGGGTGATATACCTGCAAAAGGAGGCAGCTACTCACGTGGAATCTTGTTGAGCTCATTCATGAACTTGTCCTTCAGCTTGGTGAACATGTCCTCCTTGCTCTCGCCCGGCCCTGCAGCCTTGGTGGAGTTCTCCATCATGGCCATGGGTATCGTGGTGGCCGTGGCCTCCGGGGCCATCATGGATGCTTGCTTGAACGTCATGGTGGGTCAGGGGGTCCCTGAAACATGAAGTTGCCTCGGTGGTCACCCAGGTCCCTGCTGCCCCCACCCCTCCCCATGCCCAGGCTGCGTCCCTGAGCAGCCGTCTGCACCAAGGACATCTGCGTTGACAGCAGGGCTGCAACGGGCGCTTGATCTGCTAGAGGGGCACAGAGCCCAATGGTTATGGAGGACGTGACGGTCCAGACACCTGGATTCCCTCACAAGCGATGGAAAGCCCAGTCGACCCCCACGCTTCCTGACCCTTGACATCCCCAAAGCCACTGGGAGCATCACCCAGCATCGCGTCAGTGCTGGTGCCATCTTGAAGCCTCCTGGGGACACAGAGGACACTCCCAGAGGGAGGTTCGCCTGGCAAGGCCCCATGGGATGAGGGAAGGCGTGTTTGCACCCCCAGGAGAGATGAGCGAGGTTAGTTTGGACAAAGCCAGCCCCCCCGCCTCCCCCTTTTCTCAGGCAGGGACCCACCAGGCACCCGCAGACCCAAGACAAGACAGCAGCCAGACCTCGCTTTATGCAGGGACCCAGTGCTGGTGTGGGACCCTCAGGACTTGCTCCCAGCCCTGGGAGAGCTTCCAAGGATGGGAATGGGAGAGGAGCAGCACATTGCTCTTCTGCCAGCCCCAGGGCACATTTTGAGGATGGGTGAAAGCAGGGAAGAGCCGGCGCTACACAGCCATGGAGGGCTCAGCGTGCGCATCAAAGGGTCAGCCCTTTTGCCATGTCACAGGTACCCTGTCCGGGGTGGCTCGAGGCTCCTGTCCGACCCTGCAGAGCCCAGCTCCTCCGGCCAGCCCTGCTCCCTGATGGGGCACGGGGAAGGTGCTCGGTTCACTGCCAGGGCTGCAGCACCGCCCGCTGTGCTCAGCACCCCCAGCCCGGCAGGGTCTGAAGCACCCCCCAAGGATGGGGACACCCACGCCACAGCCTTGCAAATGTGGCATTCGCTCCTGCACGCAAAGCTGGTACAAAGTGCCTCCACCACCCAGCTCTGGACCCAAGGTGCCTCCATGGCCCAGCTCTGGACCCAAAGTGCCTCCATGGCCCAGCTCCGGACCCAAGGAAGTGCCTCGCTAACTCAGCAGAAGGCAAGCCTGCAAAGGGAAAATCAGAGCAGGCGAGAAGCCAAGGGAATTAATGGTGCTGGTGGAGTTGAGGAGAATAAACGGCCATCCAGTGGGGGAAGCAAAGAGCTGAGCAGGAGTGCACATAACTGAGGAAGGAGTTTTGGGGGTCTGTGAGCTCTGGCATGTGGGGAACCCCCTCTCCTGCATCTCTTCTGCCCGCTCGGTGAAGCCTCCTTGCCCGGAGCATCGTCCCCCAGTGCCGGCTGCTCCTCTCTCCTTCCCGCAGCAGCGGAAAAGGAGTGTTCTCGCCTCGAAAAGTCGGCCAGAGAGACCTGAGGGTGTTCCTGCCCTGAAACGGCGCTGCCGTGCTGTCTCCAGCTGCCTCTCGGGTGAATCGTGCATTGAGCTACCCAGCGCCCAGCTCTGCACCCGCACACCTTCCTCCCGTGCCGCTGCTCCCGGGGAGCAGTGCTGGTGGGGGGACAGCGGTGGGGGGATGGAGAGACCCCATGCGAGGTGGAGGCAGCTCTTCTCACACCGAAACGGGCTAGCTACGTGACTCCCACCTCACCAAGGCCTGTGCTGCGAGCACGGGCTTCACCACCCCGATGACTCTGCTTAGAAAAAGCTACAGACGCCAACGGCCGGGCTGAGGTTTCCAGGGCTGCCGGCAGCATCTGGTTGACTTAAAAACCAGTCTGTGGCAGGTCTTGCTCCTTGGAGAA